>CM073140.1:26908117-27178117 GCA_037039145.1 Fundulus diaphanus | reverse complement strand
TCAGTGCTCTTCACTCTGATACCTTTAAACAAAATCGACTGCAACTGCATGCCTTTAGAAGTCCCCTAATTGGTAAAATTCAGTCTGTCTTTGTGCAATTTAGCCTCAATGTACATACAGAAGTCCTGTGAAGTCTTCAGTGGTTTGGAATGCGCCAGACAGATTGGGGATAAAGTTAGAGCGAAGTTAAAAGCAGTTGGGTTATTAAACAATATGCCGTTGAAAATATAGCGGAGTGCAAGTTTAATCCATCAACTGAAAATGGAACGTTATGGCACAGCTGCACGCCCAGAAGGACCATCAAAACAGCTAGGCAATGAGAGTATTAATCAGGGCACCAATTAACATGCCCTGGGTAACTCTTGAGGAACTCTGGAGATTCAGAGATCAGGTGGGAGAACAGGGTAACCATTCTACATACATTTTGGATAACAGATAGATTTATGGGTCTACTATTTATCCACAAATCTCTGTTTTATACTAAAGTGACAAGAAAAAAAAAACATAAACCAGTTTGCCACAAGCCATGCAGGGGACACAGCAAACATCTGGCAGATGGTGCAGTGGTCACGTGAGAGAATAATTTTCTTCTTGACTATCATGCATGATGCTGTGTGGCAGAAATCTGACACCCGTGATTATACCATCCCCGCTAGACATAAGGGAAGCAGCATTATGCAGCATGGATGTTTTTCCTCATATTGGGACTTTGGAGTGTAAATAGTGTAGACACCAAAGACTCCTAAAATGTAGTGACTAAATAACAAAACTTTCTTCTGAAAAATAATCGGGCTCTCGGCTGAATACGTGCGACTGTCACTTCTTTTAAGAGATAACAAGAAAGTATGGCTCCTTAGAAGGACGGTGTTAAGAAATGACAGTTTCCTTGAGAGTTTTGCACAGGACCATGAGTCACATGGACCTTTGCATAATGCTCACTTCTCTTTGAGGGGGAGGCTGGAAAGGTTTGCATATTAAGGCACTTTTGCATTCTTGGTGGGATCCCTGCAGGGCTGGAAGCTAAATATTGGGACCATAAAGAAAGCCAAATTGATACACAGGACATATCAGACAGTGTGCATTAGATAACCTCAACCAATTAAAAAAATTCCATCATTATGTTCCCCTATGGTGTTATTATGTGCACCATAAATAATGGTCAAAAATTATGTATGCTGTCTTCTTGACTGTAGTATATCTTTTCAGCATTCATCACTCACTGGAATGGATGTGCATTGTACTATTTACATTTTTGGCAACCACAAATAATTACAACAATATTTTCTAAAGAAAACATCATAAATGAGAGTTGTGAAATGATAATTTTTCACCCTGATCTGTCCCATCTAATTTAATTTAATTGCAGATTTGTCCTTGCCCCTTGAGTTTAAATCAGCCAATTTACATAAAAGCTTCAAAAGAACTCAACTGAATCTCATCGGTCACTCATAAAGGATGAAGGTCTACTTATATTTGCATCACAGAACGGAAAGGCTCAAAAGATTTAGATACAAAGCACAGTGTGAGGCTAAAGGGAGAGGGAATTTTACTGTTGTCATGATATAAATATATATATATATATATATATATATATATATATATATATATATGTCATGGTTTTAAGGTGTTTGGCCCACATGCAGACACAGTCGGAGAACATAAACAGTTTAAGATGTTTATTAAAAGGCTCAACACGGATTTAATGCACACAATGTGAGCAACAAACGAGGTTGGGACGTCAGCGCGAAGGGTACTGCAAGAAGAAAGAGGATATAATTAAACGCTAGTCAAACCAGGGAAATCTACCAGATGCTGCTCTGCTTACCGTTTGGTAGGGAGGACCTATCCGGGGAGGATGAGTGGAAGAAGGAGTTCTATGACCGAATACTCTCTGATGGAGGGAGATGGCTGAGCGACAGGTGAGCTGGCAGACGGAACACAGGCGGGGAGCCCGAGCAGCACCACAGTGGAGGCAGAGTTAGAGCCAAAATTCAGGAACCTCAAAAACTCACAGGGACGAAGATCAGTTGACGGGGCTATGGCCTAGGTATACCACAACGGGGTAACACTCTGGCGTCTTCCAGCTGACTGAGCACTCCTTTTAAGCTCGAGTAAAGCAGCCTTAACGAGCCGCAGATGTGGGCCACGCCCACCCGTCAACCGCAGCCACCAGTGGAGCAGAGTTAGTGGAGAACGGAACACAGAATCCTGACCAATATATATATATATATATATATATATATATATATTATATATATATATATATATATATATATATATATATATACCCCCTGCCTCTCGCCCGGTGAACGCTGGAGATAGGCACCAGCACCCCCCGCGACCCCATGAGGGATTAAGCGGTTTGGAAAATGGATGGATGGATATATATATATATATATATATATATATATATATATATATATATATATATATATATATATATATATATATATATATATATATATAAAGCAAAATATTTTTTTTTTGTTTTCACACCACTTTAATAGCCTGGCCAGCCAGACTGAATTACATGGAGTCAGTCTGGTAAGGCTCCATTCCCTCCGGCCGAAAACAGACCGGACCAATCACAGCACGGGAGGTGGGACTTTTCAATGCGTCACTCTCCACGGCAGTTACCCATGATGCAACAGTGCTTTTCTGCTACCATAACAGTCAAGATACATATGGAGATTTTTGTTGCTTGGTGCCTTGGAAGATTAAGAAAGTGCATGTGAGTACAACATGTATCCTCTGATTTTTTTTATACAAAAGTGGCAAAAAATTGTTCACTGGAGAGTTTGCTCAATGGCATGACATGTTTCATGGACTTATCTGCTCTTCTGTTCCTCGTGAGGACCACGTGAAAAAATATCCCGAATCCACACTGGTCTTATTTCTTTCTACTGAGGCATTCCTCTTCTTCTTATAAGCATGAACGCATTTTGCTTCTTGCAACTCTCAGCAATGTTCAAAGTATACGGTGAGAGCAGCGGAGCTACAATGAACGGCTAACACCAAAGCTAACCGCTAAGCTAACTGGATACATAAACACTAGAAGTGCGCATGCGCAACCAGCAAGCGGAGTCTATGAAGGAAAATGCCCGCACACTGGCATTACGTGAGCGTGTCAGAATGATTGGCATGTGGGACAACCAATAGAAAAGGTGATCACCCTCCCGGGAGCTTGTCTCACTTAAAGGACTTGTTTTCTTGTATTTCACATGTTGAAGTGTGGCAAAGAGAAATGAGTCTGTCATATTTGTACCCAAGAAAAACAGGAAGTCACTGATTACTACACAGGTTCCTAGAATTATTTAATTATTGTATATAAATATACAATAATTAAATAACACATTATTACACCAATGTAATATATAAACATGATATGAATGTATATTAATACTTTAAAAACATCATTCAGTTATTTGTTATTCCATATGACTTGTTAGCAAACAATTGTAAAACCATTGATTGTTTTTGGAAAAAAAATATTTCTTAAAACATTTTTCTTTTACCCTATTTGACAAACACACAAAATACTTTAAAGGTTGTATTTTTTGCCCAAAACTCCTGCAATAAAGGCTGTATTTATTTTAAAGTTTTTTTTAAAAAAGTGTTAAAAATAGAGCTGGGAATGAGGGACCTTCCAGTAAATTTAGAGGCTTCAAAGTATATTATGCAACTGAGATTCAAGCCTGACAAAAAGTTGTATTTTCTTAAATCAGTGAATATTTAGATGTTGGATGTTCCAGGTAAAATATATTTATTATCAGGGATAGTGATTAAATGGAGATATTGTGCTCATACATAGTGATTTTATAAAATTAGACATAAACAACATGTATGAGTCTTGCAAATGTCCATCAGTCTTTAAGTGATGCTCAATACATACAGCAGCAGATCTGTGTTGTGCAGATGGCTGTGCATTCTGTTTACACCTCAAGAGGAGAGTTGCAGACAGAGCTGTCATTCTTATCCTAGCCTGAATGGTAATACATTAAGTGCACAATTTCAAGCACACATACACGGTCTGATAAGGTTAATTGCACAGTATACTCCAAACTAAAACACGGCAGCAGAACATTAAAAATATTATTCTTTCAAAACATCTTTATAGAATATATTGTGATATTGAGAGTAATTGAAGTTTAGATGACCTGTGAAACAAAATCACCTTCCCTCTGAAATGTGAGGGCGTTTTTTTTTATCTCCAAAGAGTCCGTGATTATGAGTTTAAGAGGGATGATTTTCCAGGCCCTGAGCAGCGGGTCAGGAATGGTAACATGGGGCAGTCATTGTCACAGAAAGCTTATACAAGCAGTGACCACATAAGAGATCTTATCCAGCGGCTGCTCTGCGCTATGAGCTCCATTACCTGTCATATCTGGGCTCTGAAGAGGAGACTGAAAATCAATTGGTTTCATAAGAAAGCCGGACTCATTGACCCCGAAATCGCACCTTCCTGCTTTTACAATGACATGCATTTCAGAGGAAAATAATCTCTGTGTCAGGGTTCTCTTGAGAGAAAAAAAACATTTTTTTGTACAAAAGATGATTAAAAGCTGGAATTGTGTAATAAAAACTACAATTCACACTTTCAAATAAAGTGATGTCAGGTTTAGGCAGGATCTAAAGCAAAGTTGAATGCTGTTGAAAATTTAACAAAACATAGTTTAGCAATGCTCCAAATAAGGGTTTGGAGTGTCTTTTAGAAGATTTTTAGATGTCTGTGAAGGGAGAAGAATATAAAAAATTAAATGACTAGGAGATGTATATTTTCCATATATAACAAATGCCAAATAAATGATTTCTCGTAAAACAGATTATTTCTGGTTTAATCAAGGTCTTTAAAAGAACTACAGAAACCAAACTCTTATTTTCTTCTTTTTGGCACTATTTCAAACCAAACACAGCCCATTCTTCGACTGAATACAAGGATCAGTCACACAGCAGGATTAGCTCATCAGAAATATTATTTAATCTAAAGCTTGGACAATACAACATTATTCTGGGAATTCAGGTTTCTGAGTAGAGGTTAAATTAACTTTCCTGGGGCTTTACCTTCTTGTGGTTTTGGTCCCTCAAGCAACCCAATGCAGTGAGACAGTGAGTCCTGGCTCCGGCTGTTGGGTCAGAACGCTGACGACTCTTGTTTTGATCCAAATTCCGGTCAGGGAAACTTTCAGGTGGATTTTCACTGGTACTCAGTGGTCAGGGGATAGGCAGAGGGTCAGAACCGTGATGACAAGAGGGGTTTTCCAGAATCCGGGATCCGAGAGGAGGTCCAGTGTCCAAGCCGGGTGATTCGAGGTCCAGAGAAAATCCAACACAAAACCAAGGCAGAGTCGGGGCACAGATCCAGGTCCGGTAACAAGCAGGCTTACAGATCCGACAGGGGTTAGGCAGGCTCAGAGAATGAAAAGGGCAGAACAGGTCAGGAAACAGGCAGGCAGGTAGACAGGATACAGAACGCTGGACTAAACTCGTAATAATCTGGCACTAGTGTCTGGTCTGAGGGCTGGTTATATAGTAGACGGAGCAGGTGGATCTGATCAGCATTGATGAGAAGGAGCTTCACAGGTGTGTCAGGGGGTAATCAGACCAGCACCAGTGCCGAGATCATGACATTTACAATTTTAATTTATCACAAAAAGTAGTTTTAAAATATTTTAGGTGAGAAAGTACACCTCCAAACTGTGCAGTCAGTTCAGCAGCATTATGAGCCAATTTTAACTCTGCTCGGACTTGTCGGGATGGCAGAGACCTGCTGAATGTCTGCGTATACCAGATATGAAATGGGAAAATCTTGACTGGATGTTTTGTGCATTTAAAGTTAATTCTAAACCGGTTTGCCACAGTTCTGCAATTAGACTGATATTTTAGTACTAATGATAAAACAGAGCCCTTTTATTTTTCTTGTACACAGAAAATACACATTTCCCTAAGACTGACTCTTCGTCTAAACCTAAATTGGTGGACTGCTCTGTATCTAATAACCTAAATCTGATTGGAACAAGCTGGCTCTGCTTTTCTACCGCAGCAGGAGTAAAGAAAGTGGAGCCGAATCTCCAGAGTGCATATATTGTATAACCTATAAAGATAATTTTGCTCCCATCAAATGTCAGCGGATCTGTACTGAAAAATCCCCCTGGTTATTCTTGCCATGGATGAGGCAAAACCCTGCTCACAAAGCTCTAAATTTGAACTCTGTGAGCAAAGTTTGGATCAGAAAGATCAGTCTTTCTGCTCCCCCACTCCACCCCACACTGCCCCGCGCACGCGAGAGAAGCTTTGCGTTATTTTCATTTATTCATACCAATAGGAGTAGAATAGAATAATGCCCGGAAGATCTGAGAAGGCAGAAAAGGGTAGGATTGGTGTAAAAGGGGCTAAGGAGTTGTAACGCCATCTGCAAAAGTAGGCTATCCTGTTTTATCTGGAGTCCGGATGAGTGGCAAGAGGATACGGATGCAACTTCTCAGTCTGCCTTTGTCTGTTTGACCCATGCTGTCTTTTTACTACCACTCACTGGACTGGAGTGGTACTGCAATTTTCTTCACAACTTCAACTCATGTCATTAACCCGTTTTGCATAAATGGCCCTTGGTAAATGGAAAAACAAAAACCCAAAAAGCCTCAGACTTTGGTTTATGCCAGGAAACCAAAGTCTGGGCCTTTAAATCCTGGATCTTGTTATTGAAAAGAAGCTATACAGTACCATACAAAATTAATAACACCCTTGAACCTCTTGCCCTACTGCCCGTAGCCAGGGGTGTTATTGTGTCACCTCTCATTGAACCAGACTGGGTTTGTTGACCTGTAGGTCTGAATATCTCACACCTTAACCACATGGGACAGAGCAAACATTTAGAAGGAAGTGCTAACCCACATTATATGGAGAAAACTAATACTACAAATTACCCTGAACACCTAATACCCTCTTTGAAACATGACAGTGGAAACATCATGATGTGAGGATACTTTTCTTCAGCAGGAAGCGAAATGCAGTGCCATTCTGGAAGAATATCTGTTTGAGGCAGTAAAAGGTTTGAGACTGGGGAGGTGATTAGTTTTCAATAGAACAACAACCCCTCCCACCTTGTGCATGATTTAAGAATTGACGTTTATAGATGCTGACTATCTAATCTCATACAAACTACTTTGTGTTTTGGTCTGTCACCTAAAATTTCCAAAAATAAATTATGGTTCATGGATGTCATGGATCAAAATGTGAAAAAGTTAATATGGCATCAATACTTTTGCATAGGACTTAAATGTTCAATCACCATTGTCAACAGACAATGGTGGTCCTTCTCATCAATGTTAAAACAAATTAGGAAAGTTAAACTTTGTCTTACAGCTGCTCTTTTAAAGTGTTTCATGCATATTCCTTTTGTATGTGATGTTAAGAGAAGGAAAAGGGAAAAGTATGAAGTACTTTCAGTTGGTTGCATTCTGCAGATTTACCACTAGGTGTCAATAATTTCTACATAACAACCCTGATTTATTTAGCACAATTTTATATGGTTACAAAAATTATAATGTTTCTGTTCATGTCAATTCCCTGCAATGCCAGTTGGAAACTATGTCCTTACTGCAGACTGATCCTATGTAGACATTATGTAACAACCAAATAATAATCAAAGAAAGATGGACACAGGGTTTGCGTCAGTCTCCCAGCTGCGACTGAAAAGTAAAACATCCTTTGATTCCTGGTTTGAAAAGGAGATGAAAACAATTCCAAAGACATTGAGAAAATATTATAGGAAAATACTAAATACATGATTATTACCTAACAACTAATAATATTACTAATCATGACTCCTTATTGTAAATTGTCTGCCAAGGTCGGAAACAACTTTGATGGTATAGTGTGAATTATTCATAACCTTCCTGTGTAATATAATGTGGTGTTTCTCTGGAGATAGAAATGTGTGCAAAGCCAAAACGTTATTAAAACTGCAAAACCTGTCACTTAAAAAGCACATAAAAGCACATACTGATGTTTATCTTTGAGAGGAACGTGGGAAAGTGGGAAAAAAAAACATCTACAAAGCACCATAAACATTTCATACATTTTTAGATGTTCTGTTCTTCAAGGTGTTTTATGTTTGATGTTGTAAGAATGATTTTAATGAAAGAAATACTCTGTCTTTTCTCAAAAGAGGGAATAAAAAAACTTCTAAACTTAAGTTAAGAGCCTTTGGAGGTTTGGTGGCAAACAATCAATGACTCTGAAGAAGACAATTGTTTAGCACCTCTGCATCAGTAAAAAGAAATGAAAGCTGGATCAACAGCTTGTTTTTATGCAGGATGACAGGGGTTGACAAGCCTTTGAGGCTTTTTGTGAACAGTTTCAGCCACACCAGGAGCTGACCAGCTGTCAGATATTCTGTAAAAGGAGATAGGACAGCTGCTGTGTGGATGCGCTACCAAACTTGAATCTCATTGCAGATTAATGCCAGCTTTCAAATATAATTGAATTTAGGGTGAAAAAGCAAAACTATACAGATTAATTTGGAATTTGCATGCGGCCAAATATCATTGGAGCATTTTATGAGACATTTGAAATGACTTTGTAATTTCGTTCTCTTGTCAAGTTCTCAAAATAATGAAAGTGATTAATTTTGATGCAGACATATTTGTAGTGAACCACTTGCTTGACAAACATAAACCACAGCAATATGAAATGTCTAGGACAAGCCAGGAACTATTGTCAGGTAATCACAGTGAAAAAGTCTACATATACAGTTCCTGTCAGAAGTGTATGTGCACTCATGGACATGAGTGCCATATGAACTATGAGCTTTTAATAACACACTTAATTTATTATTTTTATAGAGAGGACTGATGATACAACTTCAATGAATTTTCAACAAAAGGATTTTCATCTTTAAACTTATTGTAGAGTTTTTCTAATCCACACATGATCATAATTATACATACAGCTGTAAATATATTCATACACTTCCACCCTATCTAATATTTAATTACATGTCCCTTTGCATGTTGCAGGGAAAGGTAAAGCTTCTGTAGCTATTATTCTGTAACTTGAGGTAGAAGACTGGTTGCAAATTGGAGTATTTTGCTATTAGAAATGATAAGGTTCATTTAAACTGATTGCTTTTCTGGCAAGGGTGGGGCTTTTTAAGAGTAGTATAAAAATGAAAATAAAAAAATAAACAAGTTTGCGGTCAGAGCTTTTGGAAGACGATCACGGCAACTTGATGTAAACCTGCTTCATCCATGCCAAAACCTATTCTGATGACATTTAGGAATACAACTTACCATATGTTTCTGCACAAATTGAAAATTTATTTGATGAGGACTCGCATACATCGGCACGTTGTCCCTATGATCAGTATTTCAATATCAGAAAAAACAGCTTTAATATATAAATCAGTATTCTTAAGTTTGTTGTGATTTTATAGGAAACTCAATCTACTTTGTTAATATAAACTGTACTAAAATGAAGACGCAAAATACTGAAAAATACACAGTCACACATATTTTGACCCACATAGAAAACAAAACACAAAGAACATGTATGCTATGAATAAAGCTTTTAATGCTGAAGCACAGAATTATATTTGTTGTAATTAAGACATTTTCATCTTTGATTAGTAATTTTTTTAATATGCACCATGTCCAACAGTTAAAGCTACTTTATTATTTCTGTTATTTGTGAATCAGATCAAACTGCTTAGAGCAGCACAAGCAACCAGTTATTATGCTGAATGATTATTGAAGCCATGGCTTTTGCTATACGTCACACAAAACAGCTTTTGTTAAAAAGGTTATGTCATTCAAAATTATTATATTTATATGAAGGACACATACTGTACTGTTTACATTGTGTTTATATTTGCTCATCATAAATAAATCTAGGATTCTGCTACTGACACGAGGCATATTAAAATAAACTTTTTGCAAGTGAATAGTCAATAGATCCAAACCAGGCATAGCTATTCATTCCCTCTATAAATTACCTACTCTAGCCCAATCTCCACTTCTGAACTTTAATAAATTCACGTCTAAAAAAGCATTATCCAACAAAGCAAACCAACACAAATAAAACCGTTCAGGAGGCAGCAAACAACACCTTTAGCTGTACTCAAAGCTATGCTAAACATAAAGTGTACTTTGCTTAATAAGTGGGTTGTTAGTCCTGCTGAGGTTTCCTATCAACATTAGATGCTATCCTGTTCAGGCTTGCTTCCATGACACAAACATTCACAGAAAGAAAATCCCGTTTGTGAAGAAAATTTCCTGGTTCGGAGTGGTGCATACATTCTAACTAAATAGAGAGAAGACAACGCAGGATAAACCCACTGACACAAACAGATCTCCAACTCTGCAGCAAGCAGGGGGTGTCTATTCAACACTAAAAAGCAAAGAAAAAAAAAAAAAACTATGGAAAAACTTGTTCAGGGCATATTTTTTATATTGTGCATGTATGCCTTCTTTCTAATGCCACCCTGGGCAACTGCCACCATGGCTCATATCAAAAACCTTAAAGTTTTTGGTTTTAAAATCACTTTGTTTTCTCCTTCTGGGTTTGGGGTCAGGTTCTTCCTCAAGAAAAGGAATTTAAGGAGCAGCAATCTACACAGTTGCACTGCAAAAACGGAACTAAAAATGAGTAAAATGTTCTTAAAATTAGTGTATTTGTCCTTGATTTGAACAGGTACATAAGATGATTTGCCAATGGAATAAGATTTTTGCACTTAAAATAGGAACAATCCATCTCCATCATCTTATTTCAAGTGCAGGATGTCTAATTATCTTATTTTAGGGGTCAAAATACTCATTCCATTGGCAGATAATCTTATTTACCTGCTCAAATCAAGGACAAATACACTAATTTTAAGAACATTTTACTTATTTTTAGATCCGTTTTTGCAGTGTGATCACTCCATTCTGTTATAGCGCCTGGAAAACTTGGGCGGGCTTTTCTGGTACAGCACTCGACCGGCTTAATTTCTACTTAAAGGACAAGAACTTTTTTGTGTCAGTAGGTAACTTTACATCAGCGACCACAAAAATCACTTGCAGGGTTTCCCAAGGGTCCATCTTGGGTTCCCTCCTATTCAATATCTACATTCTACCTCTAGCTCAGATCATTAAAAAAATAACAACATAAGTTACCATAACTATGCAGATGACCAGGTGACTATGAACCCATTTAAGCGCTGAGTAAATGCTTAGAAGAAATCAAGGTATAGATGTGCCAAAATCTTCTTCAATTGAATAAAAACAAAACAGAAGTGATAATTTTTGGAACAATAGAGGAGAGGGTTAGCTAGCTTCAGCTAGTAACCACCAATCAGGCCCGAAACCTGGGTGTAGTGATGGACTTAGAGCTAAACCTTCAAAGGCATCTAAACAATTACAAAGTTGGCCTTCTATCACCTGAAGAACATTTCCAGGATTAAAGGACTAATGTCTCAGCAAGATCTGGAAAAACTAATCCATGCATTTATCTTTAGTTTATCTTTAGATTACTCCAACAGTGTTTTCAGGGGTCTGCCTAAAAAGTAGATCAGACAGCTGCAGCTGATCCAGAGCGCTGCTGCTTGCCTCCTCACTAAGACAGAGAAAGTAGAGCACATCACCCCAGTTCTAAAGTCCTTACACTGGCTCCCTGTATCTCAGAGAATAGACTTTAAAATACTTCAGTTAGTCTATAAATTCCTGAATGGCTTAGTACATAAATACATCACAGACTTGCTTTCAGTGTATCAACCCTCCGGACTACTCTGGTTATGGTTGTGGTTATGCATAGTTGATTAGAGCCAGAACACCTAACACAGAGAAGCATTATTTAATGCTCATGCTCCACTTATTTGGAACAATCTCTCTGAAGACTGTAAAAATGCTAAAACCCTATGTTACTTTAAATCACATTTGAAACCTCCCCTCACATTCCCTTACACATATACACAATTTGTATACAATCTGTATAGATTCTGTAAATCTTATCTGCCATTATTTATCTTGTATTATAAACCCGCTAATACATATATAATCCTTCTCCTAACATTCCTGTATATTCTGTATAATCTGTGCATATAGCTCCCATATTTATATTTATACACAATATTTTATAGTCGCCTACTATTACTTTTTACTTATACATACACTTATAAATAATATTTATATCCTGTATAGCACTTCTGGATAGATGCAAACCACATTTTGTTGCTATGTACTTGTGACAGTGCAATGACAATAAAGTTGAATTCTATTCTATTCTATTCTATTATATTCTAAACCTATTTGTTTAGAGTTGTGAGATGTTATTAGTTCAAGTTATCTTATAGCTTAACCTGTTGCTCCTATTCCACTGCAGTGTACTTTCCTTCATATGTTTTCTTTTCTTATGTTCTGTTCATGCACAGCACTTTGAATCGTCTTGTTACTGAAAAGTGCTTTATAAGTAAACTTGTCTTGCCTTGCCTTGTTAATGGGTGATGATTGGATGGAACGTGAGATGGACAGGCAGATTGGGGCTTTGTCTGACGATACGAAGGCCCTGCTATGGTCTGTTGTGGTGAAGAGCGAGCTGAGCCAAAAAGTAAAGTTCTCGATTTACCGGTCCGTCTACGTTCCTACCCACGCCTATGGTCATGAGGTCATGATCCATCGATCATGACCAAACAAACAAGATCCCGGATGGCACGGCTATGCCTTAGAGACAAGGAAAGGAGCTCTATCATCCAAGGTGGAGCATGAAGTAAGGCCATTGCTCATCAAAAGCAGTCACTTGAGGTGGTTTGGGCATCTGATGCCCACTAGGAGGAGACTTGATAATGATAAGTGTACATAAACTTCTACCTAGAAATCCAATATTTCCCATAAAAACTTTGAAAACCTGTCAAAACATGTCCAGCAACTTATGTTACTTACCCATGAATGAAATATGCAAAAATATGCAAACAAGAAATGTCAAGAGATCAGCATTGTCCAGGGTGAGACATTCACCGAAGCTGCGCGGCTGAGACATGGAGTCTGCAGGAGCGAGCTTTATCACAGGAGCCAGACTCATTTTATGTAAACAAGCATCAGTGTCTAAAGAATACGGATAGAGCAGACAACACAAATTGGCTTAGGCTTTTGACTGAGACTGGCTCACCTGATAAGAGTCACGTTGAAGAAACAAGATGGATTTTTGTCAGCGTGCGCACAGAAAAAGTGTGATTTCAGTTGGATGAATCAGGATATCAGAGGAAGGCTCTCTCCCTCAATTGTTCTTTCTGAACTGACGTGCTCTTTACCTGTTGTTTGACATATTTTTGCACAACAGCTTTCATTATTCCATCATTTCTGCTGCCAGATCTCTCTATAAGACAAATTAGGGGAGTTTGAGTTCAGCGCTGAAAACTGTGCAATTATATTTTATTCACACTGAGGATGATCAGCAAATATTTTGAACACCGAATGATTACTTTTAATACAAAGGGTACAGAATTGCTATTATTTCAATTTGCTGATTTCAAAAACAACCAGAGGCAAAGGTCTCTGATCCATCAAAGAGAAAACTTCAAGTCTTGTCTCTTCGTTAATGAATCTGAGGACGAAAAAAATACAACAGATTGCTTGAAGCCACTGGAGTAAATAAATGTTGTTTTTTTTCTGTGCCATCATGTCACATCAATCTTTTATGAACCGCCTGCGTTATTTGTTTGTTCCAAGACCAAATCGTTACTGAAGCATCAAAAGAAGCTTCGGCAGTATTCATGAAATATTTTGCATATGCCTCAGGCCGCTAATTGTCTGTCAATTTACCACAGCAGGATGTCTAATCAATCCTTTCAATTTGAGGCTTGCCTCAGAGAGGCGCTTGATCATTCCATAGTAATTACAGCCCAAAGAGAGACCTGAGCAACCTGATTCAATATTCTACCCCACACATCATTTAGTGCGTTTTATGTGTACTGGCACACATTTTGTACTCTCTGAGAATAGTCGCAAGTATTATTCCCGATGGTCATTTTGGTCCCAGCCATTAAAAAGGCTTTTCCTCTTTTCCTTCAAATTCCTCAACATCAGCAGAAATAATTTTTTAACCTAAAATGTTAATGTTAAAAAGTCTTGTTAAACTCATCAGGTTGCCCATATTGTATTGTACATATAATCAAGATAACGGGTCATTGAATCTGCAACAAACAAACAAACACTGATTAATTACAGCTACACTCTATGTAGATTGAACCATGAACTTTTCACCTGCTACCTTTTTATTCTTTTTATTTTTATTTTATTTTTTTGACTGCACAAAGTGAACACTACATCTCAATGTTTCTGTCTAACGGTTGTGAAAGTTTTCTCCTTTTTTTGTCTTTATCCAATTTGAGTAAAGAATAATGTAGGCATGAGTCATGTTTGGTGGGATCAAGTGACTTGCAGAAATGAACACAAGTAGACGTGCGTCGATATAACTAATTTTTTCTCTGCTGTAGATATTGTCTGGTTTTAAATTGCAAACAACTTAGACTATAAACAAGATTAAAGGAAAATTTGACTCAAAATTGTATGACTAAGTTCGACAAACAATATCTGGGATGACTAGCCTTAAATATTTTAGCCAGATTGGTGACATGCTTTACATAATGGACAGACAGATGGATGGATGAACAGATGGATTTAATCATAATACTACGAAATTAAAAGAATACATGTTGCAATGTATCTCAATTGCAAATGAAATAACCAGAAACAGAGGCAAAATTATTTTCAGTAGCCAAATCCACCGTTAACTACACAGGAGAAAGAATAGACATAATGATGTGTAAATAATGATGTTCTCTGTTGAAAAGAAGACACAACATCTAGGAAAGTAAATAACACTTCTCAGGTTGTAGATATACTTTCCCAACTTAGCCTAAATATGTGGCCCTCACCAAGAGGTGCAAACAAAATATTAAGACTGAACCGAAAAGGCCACATTTGACCCAGCCTCGCAAAATCAGTGGGCAACCAGAATCAGTCTTTGTCAGAATGGCAGAAGGAAAAATCTAGTGAAAGCCTGTGGCTCAGGATCCATACAACATAACTACAATGTTAGAACCCTTGGAGGCAATGCCATTGCACAGCCACACATGGCTTTTAATGGCACTGTGTCACTACTATTTATGGATGTGACAGGAAGCAGTCAGATGAATTCGGAAGTCATTTAGAGGAATGTCACCTCAGATTCTGTCAAATTCACTAAAGATTATTGGGCTGTGCTTCTTGATACAGATAACCCAAAGGGCATAAGAGGTCTTCTTAAAGGCAAAGGAGTAAAACATTTTTCAGTGACTGAGTCAATCAATTCAACTGAGGCCATTCAGGTTCACTTTTTGAAGGCTGAAGGAAAAAAAATACCCACAAAGCAATTAAAGGTCAAGCAAAATCTTGTTTTAAATAAAACCTTTATACCAAATAGGCAAATAATAAAAAACACATATTTACTTTGAAAACTATATACTGCTATAATCTGTGTGAATATCTTGCCCATGACTAGAAAACCACTCTTTCTTCCAGCCAAACTTTTTCAAGCACTTTTATTAATATGCAAACAAACCTTGCAAAAATATTCCGATCTCCTAAAGTTGTTCACATGTTGTCACATTACATCCTCAATCCTCAATGTATTTTATTGTGTGACAGGACAAACAAAAAGCAGCACACAATGAACTTGAAGGATACATTTTATGGTTTATGAAATGAAAACGTGAAAAGATGTGGCATACAATTGTACTCTTTGTAGTCTGTTGTAGTTTGTCTCCAGTTCTTCACAGCTAGGAACTGAGGGATTATCGTTTGAACAGCAGTTTTAAAGTCAGAAACTTGTTTTTGTTGGATTAGGGTCTGGGCTTTGACTGGATCACTTTAATAGATAAGTAGATTTTAATCTAAACCATTCTATTGTCACCATGGCTAAATGTGTTGTTGGCGAGCTGGAGGTTGAACCTAGTTTGCAGCCTCTCACAGTTTTTTTCAAGGATTATTCTTTTTAGCTTTGTCCATATTTCCATCAACTTTGGCCAGTTTCTCAGTCCTTGCAAAAGAAAAGCATCCCCGCAGCATGTCCCTGCCCCTACTACCTACCGCAGAGAAGATTGTGTGTTCATGGTATTTTAGCCTTTTACAAATACAGTGGAAAGTTACATTTGGTTTCATCAGATCCGAGGACCTTCTCCAACAGACTTGCTGTGTCTCCTACAAGATTTGAGGCAAATTGCAAAAAGGCCATATTAGGACTTTCCTTCAACAATCACTTTCTTCTTGCCACTTGTTCATTAAAGTCCGATTTGTGGAGCAAAACTATTAGTTATCTTGGTCACTGATTTTCCCAACTGTTCTTTGGATCTCATAAGCTCTTTCAGAGTTTCTATAAGCCTCTTGGCAGCTTCTTTTACAAGTGCTCACTTTGCCTGGCCTGTTAGTTTAGTCAGACCATCATATCTTGGTAGGTTTGCAGTTCTTCCATAATATTAACTTCTACACAACTTTGTCTTTGACCTGTTTATTGTGTTTCTTCCTCATCATTATGCTGTTTGTTCACTGATGTTCTCCAACGAACCTCAACTGCTTTGAAATCAGAGCTGTATTTTTACTTAGCTTAAATCACACTCAGATTTACCCTATTAACCAAATAGTTATGTCTTACAATGGTCTGCACTGCAGTTTAGTTAGGGGTATCGGATTAAAGTGGAATGAAAACAAAGACGTGGGAAATTTGTCGGCTGTTATGTGTAAAAATCCTAAAAACCATAAAAAAATTTCTTCTACTCCGACAGTTTAGCTTGACAACTTAGAAACTAAATAAAGAAATTGGATCAACTTAATTCAATCACTTGTTACCAATTGAAGCAATTTAAGTTGGAGCTGCATTCTCTTTCTAGAGTGTAGGAGTATGAATACTTTTGTTACTTTCTTGTTTGGTAAGTAAATATGTGATTGGCCCGAGAAAGGTTGGCAGTATATATTATAGAAAACACATAGTAAGGTTAAGTATATGTCTTGATCCACAAGTAGCCAAAAGAAATCCATAAGTTTTCTATGAACCCAAAACAATCGAATCGTTTTTTTTATTTCGGTCTCTCTCTCTCACACACACACACAATGCTGTTGATTTAATCGACAAGTCAAATCTTCAACTCTGGTCATGTGGTGAAAGGCTTCCCAGTGCGTGCGTCAAAGCGTTAGAGATAGCATTATGACCGCAATCACCGTGAATCTCCTGCTTGATGCAAGAGTGGGCTATCTGTTTACAACAAAACGTCTCTCCTCGCAGAGAGGTGAGTCTTCTCTGCACCTCCTCTGCGTCGCTCCTGTGCGTCCTTTAACATCCCCGCGCCCTCCAGCTGGAGACAGTCGCGGCGCGCACACGCCAGCAGCGCATCAGAGCCTCGGCGTGTCCTTTTCGGCTTGAGCTCTTTGCGCTACTCATTATGGGATTGTCAAGAAAAAGATCTAAACTACTGACAGTTATACCTTCGCGAAACCAGTGAAACAGGTCTGGGGAATATCTAAATGTGAAGATTAGACACAAGCTCTGAAGAAGTGGCGCACATATTCTGACTGGTGCGATCAAATGCTACAGGTAAGAGAGTTTTTTTACGCACATTCTAACAGGTGAATTAAGATTCCATTCACACGCTAATGTTTTTATTTTAAAGAAACGTTACATCTACACGCAGAAATATTTTACTCAATTATTACTAAGCCAAATCGATATAAATAATCACATTTAAAATAACCTTTATATGTATTTGGACACGTGTGTTCATTTCGTACAAGCCAAACAATATTGCCGACTGCTGTGTGCAGAGTTTCTCAACATTGTTAATGAGTGACATGACCTCGTTCGTTTTACCTTGCTTTCAGTCACATTGCATGTCACCCGGACATGATTTCTTCGACTAAATAGATACTTGTATAGTCAAAGACAGAGCAGTAATGCTAATATTCTCACAAAAGGGGGAATGTGCAAGGAGAAAGAAAGTAATCAAACGACATCTTGGTGAGGTATCATCACAATTTCTTTCGACAGCACCAAGCAATATTTTCTCCCAACTCTGAAGATGATCATGCTGCACATTACTGCAAAGATACCCTTCTGCACTTTTTAATCCTTCATTTTTTTTTGTTGCGTCATATGAGATGTTAGAATTGTTCCACATATGTGCTTTTGATGGATTTATGTTTATTTTTATTCTTCTTCCATTTATTGCTGTGCTGTACTGTAAGTTATATTATCCTGTGTACCAAGAACAATATTAATTTTTTCAAATGTATTTAAGCCTGCCTGACTCTTGAAATGGACATTGAGCTGTCACCGAGGTCAAATGGTTTCACCATTATGATGCGTGTTCACCTAACATTGTCCACAGTCCACTCCGTCCTCCTGCTACACAGAGAAGGAAAAAAAAAGAAACTGGCTCAATAAAACCACCATGTTATTGCCACTGAACTAAGTTGTCACATTTTGTTTGCCTTTTATGTACTGGCAGTGAGAAGCACTTCAATCTGACTATTTCAAGGCAGTCTGGCAGTGCTCTGATTCTCTCCTTTCAATTACTTAGGTTGGCATTAATTTACATCTATGCCCAGGCCTTAATAAATTGAAAACACAAGATCTGAGGGGAAATTTAGAGTAACCTGTCACATCTGATCATTTGTCATTTCCTCCTGGGGAGCTTGCCATGGCTTTCTGTGTGGAATTATTTCCCTCGATAGTTGAGGGACTTCACCGAATATGCAAAGTGGTCTGGCCTGTGTAAGTTCTCAAGGCAGACTGTCAAGATATAAAACCAATAAATTCTCTCCAGGAAGGGCTGTCCTTATGCAAAAAAGTAAACATTCTACAACAACCTGTAGTGTTAAACTCATAGGACTGTATTGTACCATGTAATTTGATAGTAATTCATAACATTCAGGTCAACTAGGCCAACACAGCACCTTTCAGCGAGTGATCTTGGTACAGAAAGGCAGAGGGATTGCTTTTAATATTGGATGAGTATCATAGCATGATAATATCAAAATCAATTGTTTGTTCTGTGTGTGCAGGTGGGATGCCGTAATCAGCTTTAGAGAGGGAGAGATCATGGAGCCCTGGTCATTCCCATCATCCCCTCTGAACCTATCCGAGCACCTCATGTATGACAGCTTCATGCAGGGGAATGAGTCCAATATCAACGGGAGCTACACAGACCTCAGCTTCAACCAAACCAGCACCGTGGTCATCACTTGTTTGTACTTTCTAGTTTGCGCTGTGGGTCTTTGTGGGAATGCCCTGGTCATCTACGTTATCCTGCGCTATGCCAAAATGAAGACAGTCACCAACATCTACATCCTTAATCTGGCAGTAGCAGATGTGCTCTTTATGCTTGGGCTGCCATTCATTGCTATTCAATTAGCCTTGGTCCACTGGCCCTTTGGGCCTGTGCTCTGCAGGGTTGTTATGACTGTGGACTCTCTGAACCAGTTCACTTCTATCTTCTGCCTAATGGTAATGAGCATTGACCGCTACTTGGCAGTGGTGCATCCTATAAAGTCCACAAAGTGGCGGAAACCACGCATTGCCAAGATGATCAATTTAGCCGTATGGGGGGTGTCGCTGGTGGTCAATCTGCCCATTGTTATCTACAGCGGTGTGATTACGAAGCACAACGGCTGCTTCTGCACCATTGTCTGGCCAGAACCTCAGGAGACGTACTACACAGTCTTCATGTTCTACACCTTCATTCTGGGCTTCTTCTTTCCCCTCATGGTCATCTGCCTCTGCTACCTGCTCATCATCGTCAAGGTGAAGTCTTCAGGCATCCGAGTAGGCTCCTCCAAAAGGAAGCGATCAGAACGGAAGGTCACCCGGATGGTCTCCATTGTTGTGGCTGTGTTTGTTTTCTGCTGGCTACCTTTCTATGTTTTCAACGTGACCTCAGTGACGGGCAGCATCAGCACTACCCCCATCCTGAGGAGCACATTTGCCTTTGTGGTGGTTCTAGGATATGCCAACAGCTGTGCCAATCCTATCCTCTATGCCTTCCTATCAGAGAACTTCAAGAAGAGTTTCCAGAATGTTCTGTGCCTTAAGAAGGTAGGAGGGCTGGATGAGGTCGACCGCAGTGACAGTCGGCAGGACAAATCTCGTATGATGAATGACCCTACAGAGACCCAGAGTACTTTGCTCAATGGTGACCTGCAGACCAGTATCTAAGAGGAAGTTTTACCAACCTCGTTTCTCCACAAATGTCCTAATTATTAGGTATCATTGAACTGATAAAGACAAGACACCAGATCAGACTGCTATTCTCCTGTTTTGGTTGTGTTTTTCAGCATAATGGAAGAAATATATATATAGATATATCACAGGTTCATTCAAATCTCCTCAGGAGGCTGTAAGTGAAAAGTGATTGTCACCTCTAAGTACTCCATATAGTGAACCTGCGGGAACATAACAGACAGCGACACCCACTTGCAAATGGTCCCCTCGGTGACATGGATTTTCCCTGGAGACTCAGGATTATATATGTTGTTTACAACAGAGGACCTGAGTCAAGTTTCCAAGCAATGTTTTAAACAGCACAGGGCTGTAAAGGAACATGCAGTTGTTTGAGCTGCTGGTTATCATTTTCTGGGAAGTAAATACTTCTGTAAATAATTGTGCATCTAACGGACACAATGATTGTGTAAAAACACAGACTCCGTGACTAACATTTGTCATGCAGCTCTCATTTAGAAAATTATCAGTGTTCAAATATAAAGTATCCTGTAGCAGAATGTAATGAGTTTTGATCCTCTAGTGTTTGTTATTATTCTTTTGAAATATAGATATTTTCTATTTGTGGGAGTAGTTCACTTGTGATACAGACCAATTTAAATGTAACATTTGGTTCCATGCATTATTGAGGCAATAGCCCAATATACTGCAGCTCTGGCAACATACAGCACAGTGTTAAACGAGGAAATGTTTCTTGCTGTGGGACTGTTTTGCATCACTGCTTATGTATAAATAAATGTAGGCTATAACAGTCCAGTTTGATCAAGTTACCTCTTTTTCAGAAATTTTGGATTATGTGACTCTAAATTATTCAGTATGAATCCTTGGTCGATTTGTATGTTTGTGTTATGTCTTTGCATGAAACCTGTCCAAATAATATTTCATGAATGATGATTGTACTTGTCTTTGCTGCGCACCCATCTGTCAGGGGCTGCTTGAGCTCCAGAGATTGCTGTGCATGGGTTTTATGCGTTTTCTGCTAAGTTAAAAGAAAAAAAAGTCCTCAAGGTTGTGAAATGCTGTGACTCACCCAAGAAAAAAAACAGACATAATTTTACCTTTTTTTGTGCCATTTGAGAGGATGCAACCACTATCACCCTCTGTGGCACTGAGTGAGTGAGTGATGTGAATTTGTGAAGGGCTAGAACACTTATCCTCAAGAGGTTGTAGTGTTCCTTTATCACCACAGTCATCATCTCAGTACGGCACCACAGCAGAATCCACACATCACGATGACAACCTGTCTGACTCAACAGCCAGATTACTGTCTTCACAATGTATTTCCAGCAGATACAGGTGCTCTTCTCCATACATTAAAGCAACAGAAAGAGTTGAAATGATTTTCAAAAATCATCACCATGGGTTGTGATGGTGTCAGTATCACATCATGTGCTACTAATATCATATTATTACTAATATTATACAAATATGTTACATAGTATATGTGTATATTTTCTTTTACACAATGAAAATGCTGTCACTGCCAAATTGTGACAAATGTATAGTCCAGTTTCACTATTGTCCACAAAGTAGCTAGCTTGCTAGCTAGTAAGCTAATAAGCAGACATTACTAGCCATCTTCCAGTAGTGTTGGCATCTGTAACTATATAATTTAATTCACAATATAGAGCAAAATAAAGCACATGATGTAGTTGAAGTGGTTTACAGAGCCTGAACACCACATCAGTCAAAGTAATGCACTGTAGCCTGAGCCAACCGAGCTTGCTAACACCAAAGTTAGCATGCTACAACTAAAATAACCTGTATTAACATTAATGATTTCATTCTTCTTCATTCTTGCCTAAGCAGCAACTTGTAGATGATA
The DNA here is from genome assembly GCA_037039145.1 of Fundulus diaphanus. NCBI lineage: Eukaryota > Metazoa > Chordata > Actinopteri > Cyprinodontiformes > Fundulidae > Fundulus > Fundulus diaphanus. The sequence continues at coordinate 27,156,021 of CM073140.1, read as the reverse complement.
ATTAACATGTGTAATAAAACCCTACTAAAAACATTTGTGAATTAAAAACTGTAAAAAATGTTAAAGATTTTGTTGTAAATTACAGGGTAAAAAAGTGAGGCATATTAAAACTGAGTGATTGCTTTTTCTGGGGGAAACATGGTACACTTCTAAAAAAAAAAAGACCATTTGTAATAATAATAATCATAATAATAATAATAAACAGCACTTAATTCAGTTACAGCTATGTGTGGAATAGGATAGAATCATCAGGACCGGCTTTAGGAAGATGTCCTTTGGTTAGAGCCCGTTTTAGGTACCTATCCACAAAAAAGAGAATTTCTTTAAACATGGAAAATTACAACATCAGCCACACAAATATAAAAAGACCCAATATTTTATAGTGAACTATACAAGGCCCGTATGAGGTGATACAGTGACTGAAATACACAAAAAACAACAGAGGCAGGCTAAAGCACATGTCTAAAGGTTGCTGTTATATCTGATATACTAGGGGCATTGGAGTTTTTGATATGGACGATATAGCTCACAGCCCAGGATTATTCTGTCTGTGAATACACAAGAATGAGCGTGTTCTCAGCTTTTTATTTTTTGGCATTATAACCCCCGAGAAAAGCTGGAAAAACAACTATAGAGCAGGGACAAACTCCAGGCCTCAAGGGCAACATTAGCACACATAGAAAAGTCCTGCAACTTATGTGTCCCTGGTCCAACACACCATAGTCAAATAATCAGGTGATTAGCAAGACTCTGGAAAACTCAGCTGCATCTGAAAATGTCTAATCTGTTAGGACTCTTCAGCAAAAGCAGAAGTGCATCAGCGTTCACCATAATAAGGGCTGTCCGAAAAGTGCTTTCAATAAAGAAGGAGGTAGTAATGGAGCCCAAATGCTTTTTGTCATAGCTCCTTTAGCATAGGAAGCTTTCGATGTCCCTTACCGGTGTTAAGGAGCTATAATCCCACAATCCTTGCGTAACATGACATATAAGCACAGCCCATCTCACGGAAATTAACGAAAATGTCCAGAGAGAAGAAAGCTCACACTTTGTAGTTCTTTGTAGGGATAATTAGAAGGTTTCGGATGCAGCCAGTGGCTCCATCCGACTAACCTTAATAATAGCTTCTAGATCCTATTCCTAGCTACTCTTCCTTGACCTTTCACGGTTTCAACAGTAAGAACCCTATCATGGGGAGCAAAGGAGCTTCAGACTGCTGTGCCAAATTCGGAAAGCCTTTAACACCGACGTCATTACATGACGGAAACACACATGGCGTGAGTCAAATCTGGGCCTACAGCCTTCCAAAAATGAACTACAAAGTGCGCGCTCTCTTCTCCCTGGACCTTTTCGTTGATTTCCGTGAGGGGGCTGTGCTGATGCGTCATGTCACGCAGAGATTTGTGGAATACTGGTAAGGGAGGTCGCTGGGTTCCTAGGCAAAACTAGCCATGGGAGGGAGTATACAGGGTACTTTTCCTAGCACCTTCCTTACTGACTGCACTATTCAGACAGCACTTATGGCAACCGCTGACGCACTTTCACTTTTGCCAGAGTCCTTACTCTATAAGGGTATTTGGATTGAGCCAAGGAGTCTGTAAGCTTCCTCTGGTGGCTAGTTTTGACTAGGAACCCTGCAACGTCCCTTATTGCCTCTAAGAAGCCTTAATGTATCCCACAATCCTTTGTGTGACATGACAACCACAACCCTCTCACGGAAATCAAAGAAAATGTTCAGAGACAAGAGAGCGCACATGTAGGCCATTTTCAGAAGGCTGTAGGCATGGATTTGAATTGCATCGTCCATGTTCGTTTCCATTATGTAATGACATCGGAGTTAAGGCTGTCCGAAATCGGCACAGCAGTCTGAAGCTCCTTTCCTACCCACGATAGAGTTCTTACTGTTGACCCCATGAAAGGTTACGGAACAAGAGCTAGGAGCAGAAGCTAGAAGCTATTATTAAGAGTATTTGGATGGAGCCAATGATAATTCAGAAATTTGATTCAGGTGTGTTGTACAAGGGACATATCTAAAATTTGCAGGACACCAGCCCTCATGGACTGGAGCTTGACATCTGTGCTTTAGAGTATTTAAACCTGAAGCGTATTATTCTACAATGATGACAGATTAATTTAAGACTGTTTTGACTGATTAGAGTGGACCTTTACTATTTGTAAAAACACCAAAAATGTGTCTAAAGCAATGCCGTTAGGGCTCACCCAGGACACATTTTATGCAATAACCATCTCTACCTTGGGTTCCCAGATTTGGTCAGAGGTGGAGCTAGGAAATCAATTTCAAAGTGATGCTTGCGGTTTATCTGCACAAAGATTTTTTTCTAGAAATGTAAAGAACACATTTTGGCATTTTGGGGTCTTGGGCTACAGCTGCTGTAAGAATTTTCTTACATCTTGTCCAGGATGCAGTAAAAAAAAAATGTGTAATACATTTTTGTCATCGTAGTTTATGACAGTGTTATAAGGACATATGTTTAGGGTGCAGTTGCTGGGAAAAAAACTATAAAAAGGATGTCCATCACCTCAGCTTTAGGGGTGATTTTACATGACACCTAATTCTAATCAACCCACAATTATGAAAATTCCCTCACTGGATTAGTGTTCAAAATGGACAGGCTGCCTCTGTTCTCTTTTTTAGTCTTGTAAAAAGTACATTTAAACGTTAAAGAAATATTTTTGCCTGCTTCATATGGCGAATCTGGTCTCAATGTGTCATTTTAACTAACAATAAAAGGCTTCCACCTCTTGTGTCCTATTTTTCTAGCAGTTGTGGACCTTGTTTATTGTGCAACAATGTTAATATGATGACAAATCCAGGTATTATGCATGTAGAAATTGCAAAGATGGCTAATAAAAACATGAAATAAGAATTGCCTGTATTATAAACAATGTGTAACCAAACATGTAAAAAAACAAAATTTGGTGTATTCTATGTTAATGGGTGGTACAAAATACAAAGCAGTACAAAGCAATCAGCTTTCATCACAGTAGCAAATTTAACTGTAAAGTGGCATTAGCTCTTTATGCCTTCTTCTTGCAGTGCTACTGGAGAGATGTCTCAGACATTTTTTTTTTTAAGTTGAATTATGTAGCCAAATTTCTTTGTATTTTTTTCTTGCTCGGTGTGGCAACGATGGCAACTGTTTCTGTATAGGTTTTGTATAAGTGTGAATTTTTGTGTCAAAAGCTTTTGCCTATTTATAATAAAACATTGATGAGCCAAGGCTGCAAACGTGTTTTGACTAAGAGGTGGCAGAATTGTACTTTATTGTAAATATGCTTAGAAAAAGCACTACATATGAAAATTAAGAGCCAATTTAATTGCTTAAAAAATCTTTCATTTAATTGTGAGATATGGTTACAGCAAATAAGTTTGATTCCTCCACATCACTTTCATACAAATCACAACTGAAGTACAAGCTTAACATCAGCTATCATCTCAAATGTGCAGCACTTAAAAATAACAGTACGAAAACAATATTTCTGTAAAGCTCAGTCATAAAAGTTTTTTTTTAACCGAGGAATGTGATTTTATTTCCTTTTATAGACTGTATTGTGCTTTTTAATGAGGCCACGGGGTGGCGCCAAAATCATGTGCAAGAAAGTTGCTCAAAGACCAGAAACAAAATGTTTAAATGCAACATCTAAGGAACTGTATGTCAACAAACTATATAGGCCTTTCTATATTATTTTGCCCTCCTAGGATATCTCAAAGATGATACAGAAACTGTACAGCTGACAATAAAAAACTATACAGATTTGGCTCAGATGTATTACAGTGCATAATAATCATCGTCTAGTCCTTCAGAGAGAAAATTAAACAAAAGACAGCACACCGTATACACATTCCAGTTTTGTTCTGAGTTTAATCACTGAAACAGACAATGAAGCTCTCTTCTTTTTTTTTTTTCTTTTTTTTTGTTTCAGCTGTTTCCCTGAATGCCTCCGGATGGCCTGAAACTGAACCACAAAGCATCAAAACCATAGTGTGACCATTACACATTAACTGGTGAACTTTACTTTTCAGAAAACCATTATATTCCTCTTGCCAAAAAGAAAAAAAAAAGATATGGTTTGATATCGTTAGAGCAGAAAAACTGATGGGGAAACTTGTTTTTTTTTCTTTCCACAATTCAGGTAAGTGCCCTCATTTATTTAAATTTTTTCACACAAGGGAATATTTTAAATTTTGTACTTTTTATACAAAGACTTTCAGTTCTTCTGACAGGGATTATGTGCATTATCTAGAGTCTGAATAATTTATTTTACTGATCTGCAGAGGCAAACGACACCACAAACCACAGTGGTCTGCACCAGCCACAGTTGCAATGAAGAAGTTTAACACTGATGGATTTAGAGCCAGGCTGTGGTCAACTAGCGCCCATATGTGTGCAATGTTTTTGTACGTCTTACACATTCACCATTCTGTGAATCATATAGTTCGGGAGCAATCTTTGAGCCGCAATCCACGGCAATTTTTCCACACATGATCACAAAAAGCCTGGTTGCATGCAGTGTGTTGTTAATTGAATTTTTTTTCTTTTTTCTTTTTTTTGCACAGAAGGTTCAGATTTAAAGTTCACATATCAAAGTCCTCTTCAGAATGCCACATGAACGCTCTCATTTAGCATATTTAAACATCACAAAGGTGAGCCGATTAATCCACACCGCCATTATACCTCACAATTCCACGAGAATGAAAGCATAATACGTCCAAAAAAAAAAAAAAAAAAAAAAAGAAGAAAAAACATTTCAGGTACCAGAACAGCAAGGAACATGTTACTACTGAAAACGTAGAAAAAAATTACACAAAGAAAAAGTAAACAAAAACTCAAAATTCAACGAGTTGCTAAAAAAATATATTCCCTGCCCTCAACCAGACTTTATAATGAAAGGAAAAAAATAATAAATCAACAGTAAATAAATGAACATGAGAACACTCAGGTCCAGATCTGTTTAGTTTCCATGGCAGCGCTTCTCCAGCAACTGGCAAAGGCAGCGTTTCTAAGCTCTCCCATGTTTTCTCTGCTCTTAAAAAATAAATGTATACCGGTACTAGGATTCATACAGTATTTCAAAGCTAAAGTCACAAATGATAAGTATCATAACCAAACCTTTGAAAGGGTCCTTGCAATACACTGGTTTGTATATACGACTTTTATTCATTAATTTTTTGTATTTTTTATTTTATTTTTTTTTTGCATTCAGTCCTAAATGCAAAGTATGACAACATACTGTTCTCATTATGAGCAAGTTAAATGCTTGGTCAGTTGAAATGAGAGCACCATGGGAGAGAAATGGAGGGGCGCGGGGATCAAAATACTGTAAGAAAATCCCAGGTGTGCCCAGTATCACACTCCATCCCTGCAGCAGGAAGGGGGAAGGGGACAGAGAGACTGAGGGGATCTGGGGCCTTTTCCCTGTGCTCACGTCAGAACAGGCGAGGTCTCTTCCACCAGCCATCCTTTTCATTCAGTTTTGTCAAGTAGATGCCAAGAAGTAGCTCAGTGCTTTTCTTTTCTTTTTTTTTTTTTAAGTTTCCATGATTTTACATGTCTATTTTTACCCCCCTCCCGTCAGTGAAGGAGCAGACTGGTAGTTAAAAGGTTTCAGGTAGGTTTGTGTGTTTGCGTTTCATCCCGCCCCCTCGTCTCTTCGCTCTCTCCCGTTTGAAGCAGTGGTTCTTCATGGTCAGTGGTCACAGAAGCTATTCATACTCTAGGAACTGTTTATGATAGAATAAGAGATACCTGAGAGGGAAAAAGAAGATCAGATTTAGATTCTGTTCATTCATTTTTCAGAGTTCTGCAAAGGCTTAGCTTCAGCTCCTACCCCTCGCTATCAAGTACATCCTTAATGCTGGCCTTGGTGATTATGGCATCGTCACATTTGAACCACTGGTCTTTGTGTTGACGGATGAAGCTAGTGTAGTGGCCGCTCTCTAATGTGCCTTGGTGGTTGACCACTGCAAACAAGGAATACCTGAAAGTGAAAAAAAGAGGATTAATGACATCTCAATACATTTTCATTAAAAAGCCCATTTCAGTAATTCAATAAAAAAAGAAAGTCCTTTATCGATTCCTTACACAGAGTGATACATTTTAATAGATTATTTCGTGTTAATTTAAAGAAACAAGGCTTACTGCTAATGAAAACTACAAATTAAGTTTCTACAAAAATATTGTGAATTACATAAAACAAACAAAAAAATTGCTTTAATACAGAAATGTTAGTTATGTTATGGCCTACATCAGGGGTTCCCAAACTTTTTTTAGCCGCGCACCCCCTTCCATGTCCCAGCCGGGTTGACGCACCCCCAAGATTTTTATTTTTATATATATATATATATATATATATATATATATATATATATATATATAAACGGTTGCAGTTACAACTCAAACGTCGTAACAACGCTTCTAAATCTGAGTATGACGCACAATTTCACGCCGCAAAATACAAACACGAAGCAGTTTGATTTTTGTCCGATGACGAGCGAGCGAACGAGAGAGAGAGAACTGGTGGAGCAGCATAGAGTACAATAACTCTAGCGCTCCATAAAGATGTTATTAATCAGAGAAATCTTTCTGATTGTTTCACAGCGGTTACCTTCAGCAGGTAAACACGCCCACGGCAACACACCTTGGCTCCCCCAGCCCGTTTCTGTCTGAATATGCGCTAAAACCGCCTCTTTAAAATGAAGTGCACGGTGCAGTCTGCGCCTGTCTGAATCGCCATGAGAAGTATTACACATCTATGCGTGAGCATAATCAAAAAATCCCCCCAGGAGCAGCGTTTTTTTTTTTCCAGGAGCAGCGGTAACGACAGCGGTATGCGTGTCCTGCGCGTCAGAGCTTGTCACCAGTTCATAGTCGCGGCACCTTGAGCAGCAGCGCTGTTTGTAGGCGCTGCGCGATCCATAGAGACCAAGACACTCAATTTAATCTCGTAAATAAAACTTTCGGCCCGAATTAAATGTTTCCTCTGCTGACGTAAACGACGTAAAGCCAGGAGAGAGGAAGAGACATTTTCTGATGCGCTCGTTTTCTTCTCCCGGATCCGTTGCGATTTTCTCCTGTTGCCTCCAATTTCTCTCTTCCTGTCTTCCTCTTCTCTTTAATGACTAACTTTCACCTTAGATCTCTCACCTGTTCCCCTGATTTCAGCCTATTGAGCATATTTGCGAGAACTATTGAAGCACAGACCACAAGTCATATGCGCATATACATCACAATGCTGATTTTTCATCTTAAAATGAAGCGCAAAAGAAGATTTCTTCTAAATAAATACAGTTTATTAACATTTTCGTGTTAATAATGTATCGTTCCGTTATGACACCCAAGCACCAGACGAGGCTTTGCTGCACTTTATTTTAGGACGAACAGGACGGGACAGCTTTCACTCCGCCGACTCCTCTCCCCGGAAGCCACACATTTCTTCCGCTATGACCCCGAAGCAATCTGATTTAAAGGAACAGTAAGTGTGCAACAGTATTTATCAATAAAGTCTAATAAGGATCATTACAATACATTTTTATTTATTGATTAAATTAACAGTTTTTTGAGCTTTACAAAAGAAATGCTTTTTTACACTTCTTTATTTCGTGGGGGGGAAAAAACACGGTCAGACGCCATTACAGTTTTCACCTCGCGCACCCCCTAGTGGCAGCTCGCGCACCGCACCGCACTTTGGGAAACCCTGGCCTACATAATCATGGGAACCTGCCCTTAATAAAATGAGTAAACCATTAAAAGACGTTGTAAAAAGTGTTGTATTTGAGCTACTTTTTAGAAGATTTAGTGGAAGAGAAAGTTGTACAACCAATGGTGATAACAGCAACCTTGAATGGACTGCAAAGAAAAGTGCATTCATGAGTTTGACGAGACAGGGACTGAGGTTACAGGCAGCACTTCAAGAGCCACTGCAAATATATAAATTCAGGACAGGGTCTACAATGCTTGTATTTATTGTGCCAAGCCACTCCTGAACCACAGATTTAAGAATTAAATCTTATCTTGGGCTAGGAAGAAAAAAACTGCTTCAAAGTCCTCGTTTTAGATGAAGATAAATCTTGCATTTCATTTGGAAATCAAGGTCCTAGAGTCAAGGCCGCCCATATAAGACAGGTATGCGCAGAGCTCAGTTTTTACGATCGTGTACGGGTTGTCACACTAAACCGCTCAGCGGAGGGACTTCGGAAGTCTTCACATCGATTTTTTTCTTTCTTCTTTTAAGTATGTCACACCAAGCTTGATGCACTGCGCTGCTCCAAGTAGGCGGTCACGGGGACGCGCGGCATCACGGCCACTCTCTGTGCCGCACTGACAATCTCGCAAAACCTCTCGAGACAAACATGAGTTCAGAGTAATTAAACACGGCACGAGACAGCGATAGTTTGTGGGCATACTTTAACCTCACTTTCTGATTGGCTACACATCGCATTCTGAGCCGCCACCATAATCGGGGAGCGTCTTTAAAATTGTTCGAAGAGGAAGATTGGGTAAAAGAAACGGCATAATTATCATCCTGCCGTGTGAACCCGGCATTAGGTGTCTGCGGTCTGCATTTGACTTTGTCCAATCTGATTTGCTTCATCTGAGACTAGTCCTAATCCTAGTCCAGGTATACGAATAGAGTTTGTTGAAACTTAGTACCTTTGGATAGGAATTGACAATTAGCTTTCATTAAAGTCACATTTTGAACATGTTGTAAAGAGGTTGAAGATCAAACTAGGGGTTTTTCTTCAGAAATATATCCTTTTTCTTTCAGTGTGAGAAAGAATTTTACTTGCTGAGCTTTCTGCCTCTGCTAGATTACTGTGATGTTTATATGAATGCAGCTGCCACCTTTCTGCATATGGATGTTATCCATCATGGTTTATAACAAGGTGCAAATCTCTCCCTCATCACTGTACTTTACATTTTTAAATCAACAGGCCATCATTATCAATCTGTAGACTCATGCATTGGTACATTTTCATCTATAAAGCCATCCTTGGTTGTTACTTCCTTAATTATCCTCCTACATGACACTTAGTCCAGCCGCAGACTTCACTCTCAGGACTTTATCTCCTTCAATTATCCGTTAGTAAAAAAAGGAAAGAAAAACATTTCTTACTCTGTCATCAACTTGGAAAAGTCTTCAGCAGGATATGAAACTATCCATGTTGATTCCCTCTGGGACAATTTAATTTATATTCTAAGAAAAATGGAGAAAGCTTCCCATGAAACTTGCTCTTGTTTTTAGATCATATCTTATTTGCTTATTGAGCTTGAAATTAATGCTTTTATAATTTGTATTGTTACTGTGTTTGTCATTTTTGTTGTTTTCCAAGACGTGTCTCTTTTAAATCAGACCTCGGATCTCAATGAGACAACCTGTATAAATAAAAATATTCTATTGGTCTTATGAAACCAAATTTCAGGTTTTCATTAGCTGCAATAATAGTCATCAAAATTAACAGATAAAGAAATATATCATAATCTACAATTAATTAAGTCATTTTTTCACCTGTAAAATTGTGCATTAAAAGTTTTATTTTGCCCATTGGCTGGAAAAGCTACTTGACAATTTCCATGTTCAACTGTGTGAATTCTAATGGTCAAATAAAGATCCTCTGCATAACTGCTTGTCTCCACCATGCAGCACTCTGGCATTTTTATTAACAAGTACAACCCCAGTAAATGCCCTGGAAAATAAACGCTATTGTAGCTGCCACGGATGAGGAAAACTAAGCAGTTCTAATTAAATCACAACCTGATTTAATTAGAGGAAGTCACAGTCGGCTGCTTCGGGTCTTTAACATGTCTGCTGTCGTCAAGTTAAAATTGGTCTGCTATCACAGTGGTGCTGTGGAACTGCTGAGAACAAAGTGTTTATGAATGAGTTCTCCCTCATATGCAAAACCCACAGGTACTCACTTATTGTCGTTGTTTAATACGTCCACTGACTGTTGATACTGCCCATTCATTCTGCTCTCTTTACTGTGGATGACAGAAGAAAAACAAAGTCACATTTACTAGTAAATATTTTACTTGTGGATAAAAATTCCACTAGGTGGCAGAAGAGCACAGTTTATGATAGGAATAGGCTTCCAGACTCACATTTTTAAAAATCACTCAACTTTGAAGCATTGGAGGGATAAATATTTAATGTGGTTTAATGCGCTTTAGTTATTTTTATTTTTTAGAGGGAGGGATCCAGTGTGATTAATTATATATTTACTTCTGTCAGTAATACCAAATGTAAGCAAAGAAATTATGGACTGAAAGGTTCACGCAGAAGCATTCGCTTATTATGCTGACACCTTTTTTTCAATTACTTGGAGATCAATGGCAGCACTTGCTTATTTTAACAAAATAAAATGGAAAAAGAAATGCTGAAAATATGCAATAATTTGGGACAGAATATGGCTCAAAGACAATGATAATCAAACCTCACCTTAATATTTTTTGTCACCTGATTTGTACTTTCATTCCAGCTACATTCTGAAGAACTCATCTCAGTTACTATCCGCAAGTTTAATCCTCTAACATATACACCTATAGTCTTGACTTTTTTTTTTTTTTTTTTAACCATCCGTCCCTCCAAGGCAAGGCAAATTTATTTATATAGCACATTTCAGTACAGAGACAATGCAAAGTGCTTTACATGATTAAAGTATAGGAAAATAAAACAGAATAAAAGCAAGTAGGAATAAAATGTAGAAACAAAATAGAACATGGGAAAATAAAAATTAAAAGCAAACAAGTAAAAACAGCTGGAATACAAAGTAAACTAATCATATTTCAGTAATACAGTTCAATTAGAACAGTCGAAGGCAATCCTAAACAAATGTGTTTTTAATCTTGATTTAAAGGAACTCAGGCTTTCAGCACTTTTACAGTTTTCTGGAAGTTTGTTCCAGATAAGTGGAGCATAGGAACTAAATGCTGCTTCTCCTTGTTTAGTTCTGGTTCTAGGTATGCAGAGAAGGCTGGAGCCAGAAGACCTGAGTGGTCTGGATGGTTGATACACTGATAACAAGTCTGTGATGTATTTAGGTGCTAAGCCATTTAGGGATTTATAGACTAACAGAGGTATTTTAAAGTCTATTCTCTGAGATACAGGGAGCCAGTGTAAGGACTTTAGAACTGGGGTGATGTGCTCTACTTTCTTAGTCTTAGTGAGGACGCGGGCAGCAGCGTTCTGGATCAGCTGCAGCTGTCTGATCCACTTTTTAGGCAGACCTGTGAAAACACCGTTGCAGTAATCAATTCTACTAAAAATAAACGCGCAGATTAATTTTTCCTGATCAGTGGTTCCTAGTTGAAGCAGCTGAAGCTGTGTGCTAACTTCTGATCTCTCCTCTATTGGTCCAAAAATTATGACTTCAGTTTTGTTTTTATTCAATTGAAGAAAATTTTGGCACATCCAGGCATTGATGTCTTCTAGACATTTACTCAGTGCTTGAACTGGTTCATAGTCACCTGGTGACATGGTGATGTAGAGCTGTGTGTCGTCTGCATAGTTATGGTAGCTGATGTTGTTTTTTATGATCTGAGCTAAGGGGAGCATGTAGATATTGAACAGGAGGGGACCCAGAATGGACCCTTGGGGAACCCCACATGTGATTTTTGCATTACATGTGGAGTTTTTCCAAGACAACAACATTCTGTTATTTGGGTTCAAATAACTTTTGACTCTTACAGGAGATTTCTACAGCATCACTAATTGTTAAAGGTTCCTTATTTAAATCATTTAACAGTCCTGTATGGGTCTATTAGTCAGAAGTAAAGCATGTATAATATTTTTTGTTCTAAAATGTATTTAGTTTTCTTCAGTAAATCAGAGTAAAAAACATATTTCTCTGCACATATATTTTTATGAAAGTAACTTTGTATCCAGGAATGTGCTATTCTTCCAATAAAAATAATAATTTTTTCTATCAACAATCAATAGTCTATAATGTCAAAAAGCTTGCTTAAAGTTAATAAATATCCCCACAAATAATTCACTTCTATCCATTGCATTACATGCTGATGTGTTCTAAGCCTTAAGACCTCAAGATGGGCACAAAACCCCCAAACTCCCATAAACTGCTTGAACATGTTTTTGAAGGTTCGCAGTTTTAAAGCCCAAATGTAGAACAATGGATATTACTTGCATGAAATTGTCTAGAGATGAGCAACTTATCTGACTTTTTTTTTTTAGATAAGCTTGTCATCATAATGATACCAGTTTGATTAAGTCATTATTTCAAGATAATATGTCTGTGTAATTTTGTTAGGGTAACATCTTTTTTTTCAGTATTTTGAAAAAAGATTCCAAGCTCATTGTTGTCTAGATTAGGTTAATCATTTCATTCAATGTCAATATAACACCCCAAGGTATACTTCTTGTAATTAAAGGTTCATTTTTTTCAATATAATAAAATAACTACACCACAAGGTTGTTTTGTTGTGTTGACTGCTTAACCATCCAATTGCCACAAGAAATTGAGGCTAAAATTCTTAATATAACCGATTAATATATTTATTTCAAACCGGAAATCATGACAGCGATGTTGGCAGGTGGTTGAAGCTGAAAACATCTATTCTAGGCCAGTGTATACATAGTTCTCATGTGACACATATCCGGGCACTCTGTCGTTAACCGCCATGTTGGTAAGCAGAATTGCTGTAGAAACAGCTGAGTAATGACTACTAAGGAGTAGTTATTTTAGCTTTTTTAACAAAACTTGCTGGTTAATTTATGTAGGGTGAAAGGACTGTGCAGACGGTTCAGGAAAATGCAGTTTTTACTACATCCCAAAAATCAGAAAATATGAAGGACCACAAATAGAGGAGTTGAGTGCTGCACGTCGGTGACTGGATTGGACACATCGACCGCAAGGATCAGCCATCGAGAATGGCAAGAATCTGCTCCGACTACTTTTTCCTCACCCAGGTAAAAAAAAAAAAAAAAATCCTTTTGTTAAACAGTGTCAACGTTTAACTGTATGTGTGCTGGAACTATTCTGTTCATGATTTAGTATGTCTCTGCCGTGCATATCTGCAAGCTAAGAGAGACACGCGAGTGCATTTTATTGTAATTACTTACCCTGCCAGTCACAAGAACCTTTATATTCACATGAAGAATTCAAGTTTTGTCTGAACTTCAACGCCGACGGGGGGTGGGGAAGGTGCATTCGGCAAAGCTCTACTACGTCGGGACAGCGGCAGGACCAGGTAAATACCTCATGTTACGCTAAACTTTTTTTACTCCATCGTGACAAACTGAAATCAGGGACATTTCTGGGGGCAGCTTTTGCCGGGGATAGATCATCCAAAACCGGGGACTGTCCCCGGAAATCGGGGGCATCTGGTCAGGGGGAGGAGTGATATTACACACTTGGGAAGAATATGTAATGCGCCTTATAATCCGATGCGTCTTATATATGGACAAAGACAAGCATAGACACGTAAATTCATAGTGCGCCTCATCATCCGGTGCTCCTTGTCGTCCGCAAAATACGGTGTCATAGTAAAATAACGGAGGGAGTTTGTCTGTATTGTCAGAAATATTTCCGTTCTCTACTTGATATGGGGCAATCTTAACAGGAGCAATTTTGTGGATGCATCTCTTGGACATTGGACAAGAGTATCGATATACTTGCCTACCAACATGGCAGTTTAAGGGTGTAGAACACTTCCATTTCAAACATGTGTGACCTATGTATTACAATTACAGATTATACCCATAATCATCTGGTTATCTAAAAAAATTAAATAAAAAAACTTCTCAAAATACAGAAACGGTTTATATTTAGGAAATATTACCATTAAAACAGTTTCACAAGAAACGCCATTCTTAGTTTTCATACATCTATAATGTATATTTAGTCTGAAAATATATTGGAATTTTTAAGCTACTAATGTCTATTTATATTAGATTTTTTTGTCAGCGATATTCTTCCATACATATCCAGACCTGACTAAGAATAGACGCTCTGCTATTAGCTGATGTGTTTATTAGACCAAAACAGTGCAATTGGTTGGTTTTGGTGTATTAAATGAATGCAGGAAAAAAAAGAAAATAAAAATAAATCTGATTGTTTAAACTGTAGATCATAAGTCATAGACCGATCACCAGTAAAGCTCTCATACAAATGATGCAGTTCAAGTTTTCACTGAATCCTCACCTGGATGCCATGAAGGGCGTCATGTCCAACTCTAAAGGGAAGGAAACATATGTAGTAATCTTCCTCCGCAGTTTAGCAGAGTGCTCAAACCGCTGGAGAGGGCCGGACAGGAGCGATGAGAGAAAACGGGGGGAAAAAAGAGAAAAAGTGGAAGGGGTAAGGAAAAGGAAACAAATGTAAAATTAAAGTAACAATTTACGATACAGCTTACAAGTACAGTTGTACGTTTTCGACCCTGAGGTTACACAATCATGGCAAGCTAATAACCGCCTTGGACTTATTTAAGGCAATCCTTTTACAGCATGTTTCTATGAATATCATAAATACATTACATGTCTCCAGCGCCACATAATAAATAAAACATGGACAGTGGAGGACTATATGAGTCATTAGATTCATGGGTGTCCTGGGACGAAACATGAAAGCACTAAAACAGTAGGAGGTACAGCGAAAACAGCCACATGGAATGATGAACACACCTATGCACAAAGACTCTGAACCTCATGTATAAATAAGAGAATGTGATAATAAGGCCTCTCTGCAGAACACATCAACTGTTTTGGAGTGAAGACCAACGTTGTAACAATAATAAACTGACAGTACATCGTTACTGACTCACTTTGAGATGAAAACACGCTACAATGGGGAGCTTTTTCATTGTCAGCTGTTTGGTGGACTCCTGGTAACTATGGCAACCCCCGCACTTGATTTTGGCACTGCTTCCAAGATGCTCAGGCCGCGTAAACCTGCAGACCAACGGACAGAATACATGACAAACTGTAACTCCGCGTGGTTACACATCTGACAGTGAGAATCTTTGTCTTTTATCATTAATCAGCATGTAGGTTTGGCTGCATCTCAGTTCAGTAAGCGCAACAGCGTCAGCCTGCTCTGTACCTTTAAGAGACTTGCTGCAGCAAGTAGGGGTGTGTGAGGTGCTGCAGTGAAAAAAAGGAGGCGAGAGAAAAAAAAAAAAAAAAAAGAGAGTTGGGGGTGAGACAAATGGGAGAGGTAGAGATTGAGGGCATGGGGGGGAGGAATTAGGTAGAGAGGCAGGGAAATGAAACAAGATGAGGAAAAGTGAAAAATAAATTGCAAGAACGAGGAGGCTGCGGAGGAGATTTGAGAGGTCACACCTGCTCCGTCAACCTGGTGATGGAAGAAGATGAGATCCAAGCATAACAGGGTTGTTGTGACTGAGCAGACACCATATGTGACCCTTTGTACAAGCATGGGGTGGTGAGGGGAGGCACTCTAGATTCATTTGGTTACTCTGTGTAGGGTAACAAACTTTTCCCCGCCGATCCAACAGTGCCTAAACAGGATTAGTGTTCCAGTCCAACAGAAAAGAGAACATGACCAATAGCAGCATTATAACTCAGCGGTGTAGATACACTAACCCGACCTTTCAGGGCTGAAAACGATTTCTGGTCTAACGAGAAATGTGCTGCAGAGCTTTTGATACAGTTAGTGGCTCTAAATGCAACAGAAAATGAGGAACTAATTATTAAATCTACCAACGGATATGTCTCCAAACTAAATCTGATTTCAAATTCAAAGATGCTAGGTTATTTCTTCATAGAGTAATATGATGGGCATTATAATTTTTCATGCATTTCATGAGGAAAAATACCGTTTAAACATTTTGGTGCGTTATGATTCTCTAAACCAGTTGAGTGGTTTGTCCTTTATAATCGGTGATGTCTGACTTCACAGTTTTGAAAAAAATCCCCTTTCATTCTGCTATGCCAGTGGTTTATAGCGCTGCTGCTGGTTAGCTTTCCCCTTTCGGTTGTCTCTAGTTGACATCTTCAGGGAGTTGTCTCCATTCTGACTGCCCTGGGAACGGCTGGTCTAAGCTTGGATAACAGGGCAGGTAACCAGCAGGTTAATATAATTACTATTTATGCTAATGCTGGTATTCAGCGTATGCTTTTTCTAAATAATTTCTTTAAAATAGTCTATGGTCTCAATAAAAATTATAATAATATCAGCTGTAGCAGTAGAATATTTTTCCTTGCAACAGACTAAAAGATGGATTTTTTTTCCTTTACTAATAGTTAAAAAACAAGAATTTGGTAATATACATATGCGTTATTTTAACTTATATGCAAACTCCTTCCTTACGCCGTAAAATATAACAGGGAAATTAAAATTGTGTGGTGAAGATGAGTTTGTACCTGCGTAGGCAGTCTGTGAGTGTGGTGGATCCTGACGGGTGGCTCTCGCCGTTGACCGTGCTGCCGTCCCCTCCGGGGCTGAGAGGCCAGAAAGGCGTGGATGAGCCCGGCAGATCCAGACTGATGTCCCAAAACGGATCTATCGTTGTTGAAACCCCACTATGAAGAAAAAGAAGACAAACAGCAGAAAGAGGTCAGTCCAGGATGATTTATAATAAACGGAGTGTGGTTTTCTGTGGGTCTGTTAGTCAGGTGATGAAAGGATGATGACACGAGATGCAACTTCCGAGTTTAAACTCAGCCAGTCTCCACAGATCTGGATCATGTTTTTGTTTTATTCTACTGGGGGATGGAAACTGTGCATGTGCATAATATCCACACTAACATCACAGACGTTACAAAGAAAATTGACCTTTTAAGATTTTTTTTGTCCTTCGACCCAATGACAGTGATGCACTGTAGCCCATAATGGCTGCTTCCAAAGGCGAGAACGTATAAATTTATAGTGTGAGAGAAGAGTTGCTGCACATTACCCATAGAGATTAGATGAGTCGTGATTTTGTAATACTCAGAGGGTATCAGTGGGAGGCCAATAAATCAAATGGGCAAGCATTTATGGTGATGGGAGTGCCAACCTGCAGTAACCTCGCACCATTAGGCTCCCTCGCTTGTTTAAAGGACTGATGCATTCTTTTCCTTAATCGTTTATATGCTTGGAGTCTTTGAGCAGCAAGTCTTATAAGAAAATGTTCAAACGGACAATGCCAAAAACATCAGAATGGGCGAGGTATGCCTGCTAGTTTAGGCAAGGTGCCTTGCAGTTCAGTGCAGCGTGCATGTATTAATGTGACAGGACAGCTCTAGGGGGCAAGCGGGCACCACTTCAATCGTGCCTGTGTCTAGACAACCCCCATTAAAGTAGCTCTGCAGGGACCGGGCTCTTTGAATAGGAGAAGGAGAGACACATGGTTAAACACCATGTGGAAACGAGCAGCCTCCATTTTGATCTACCCGTGGGCGAGGGGCAGTTGTAAAGGTGGATCGACTAGTAAATATAAGGGAATGAATGGTCCTTTGTTGGAAGCCACAAACGAGTCTCATGAACTTACTGGCAAACCTGACAGGTGACATCAGATTGCAGGCCCCCAGTGAAGATTTGGTCAATGATGCAGTTACAGTGATTTGGATTATTGGTCTTCTTCCCATTGTCATCCCCTGCAGAAAACAGATAAATGATGTAAACACACACACACACAGGAAAAAAATCTTACAAACCAGTTGGCCTCCTATCTCACTTTACGATTCACATGTAGCAGTATCGCTTTGCTGCGCCAATACTCTCAGGCTCTCTCAACCAACCCGAGGAAGCCTTACTGCTGGGTCTGTTGGTGTGTGAGGCTGTCATCACACTGGAGCAGGGGCCTAGTTACATCCCTCATACCGCTTACCACCCATTTCCCTTGGAATTTACCATCGCTAGTCTCCTCCAGGATGTTTCCAATTATATCAGGTGCAACATTTTCACCTAAGACTGCCTCCAAGTGTTTCAGGATGTCAACCAAAATGAAGTAATTCTTAATGTGTTTAACTGAGAGTAACTGAGAATAATCTCATTTTTAATAAAGGGTTAGAGGGATTCACGCAAAGCTTACTTATCGTGTCTCCTTTGCAGTGTCGATGTAGAACATCCAACGCTGCAATAAGGAACTCGTGGGCATCCTGCTGCTCGTATCCCGCGAGGTGACGTGCATGAGTCCACACCAGGTGCAGCAGCCGGAAGGGAATGTGGGGCGAACGGTGGCCCGAGTAGAACTGAAGGACACGAGGGAAAAATGTACAGATGCTTTGCTAAAGTATTTCTTACCTCTAAAACATTCTTCTTTTTTTTTGTGATGTTACAACTTAAAACCTCTGTGCATTTTAATGGGATTTAATGTGATAGTCCAAAATCAACAAGTGTAAGGGTTTGGTGGAATGCCTTAGTAATCTTCGATAGCCCAAAATAAAATCTGGTGCAACCGACGGCCAGGAGAAGTTTCATGTAAAGGCATCTTTGGCTGCAATAATAGCAGCCTTTAGGGTAGGTGTCCCAGAGAACCTGTCCCCGGACCATTGATCCGCCAATAATAATGTGGGGCAATTCCAGCGTCGTTGACGTTTGGAACGTGTGAGCGCTCTTATTGTGAAAAACCAGAACCTGCGCATGCCATCATTGGCACGCTGCAGAGAGGAACAGGAAGACGACCATGTGAGCCATGGAGGCATGGAGGAGGGAGAGCGTAGTCCTGCCCAGCGGTAACTTGCTGCTGTTGTGGTTTGCTATAATTAAATGACTCCCCCTGGTCCATTCTTATACAAGAATACGCTTCGATTTAAGGCAGTCAATTTTAGCTCGAGCTGTAAATCTGGCGTTGCTGCCTTGCCAGAAGGGGGAACTCTGCCTCAGTATCAAGTCTTTTGTTTAGCTCCATCCATGCTCATCACCCAATGACCGCAGGAGATAGGCATCAGCCCCCTGCAAGCCTGCACATTTAAGCAGGCACAGAAAACAAATGGATGGATAGTTAATGTTCATCTAAATGGAGCGAGGGTCTGAGATGTCTTAAGGAAGTGGGGTGATTAGCAATCCATGTTAGGGTGATCTGTGGGAAAGAAGGTTACAGAACCAAGAAAAATCAATGGAAGCTCAACAATGACAGAAGACTTTCATCTCTCAACACTTATATGCTGTGAACACAGCTCTGTTCTCTAAAAGCTCTGAATTAGGACCGAGTCAAAAAGGGGAAGCTATGCCACGCTGACTTTCTTCACATTTCTTTTAGTTTTCTTTTTTCTGCATTGAGACACCAGTAAACGCCAACAAGGACATTAAAAAAATCTAAAAGTAACCAATCAAGCAAAATCTCAGACAGTCAAGTCTATTTACATTTGTTACCACAGAGTCACAACAAAGTTTTGCTTTGATTTGTGACAATAAAATTTGAGCTTAAGCCCGGTTTTAATGCACGCCGTTCTTGATAAAACCCGCATTAGATTCTCTATCCCTACCTCCCTCATATGTATCTTAACAGATCAACCAATTGAGACGCGACAGAGCTCTGCTAGCCCGTGTTGTCGAAGGTGTCGGGTCGGGGGTGGTGAGTCAACTCATAATACACTACAGCGCCACTTGCCATCTGTGGGCCTGTATGTATGCTGCGAAGAGAGAGGATGTAGGAAGACAGTGAGGCAGTGTGGGAGCAGTCATGCTAAACATTATGTAACACTTTTAGATCATAAGATCCATCCAAAAGTACATGAAGTAGAAATAGTTTGGTAAAATTACAAAAGAAAAAAAAAGAAGAAGCCACATGACATTTAATTACTAATGTGGTACAACGAAAAGTTGTTAACAGTGCGTCTTTTCCATTCATTTCTGTGGCTGTGTACATTCCTTTCAGGCAGCATTTTCTCCCCCTCTCCCTCGCTGGGTTTTGTGATTCAGTCTTTTGAAGCGGATTACGCACAAAAGGGGGAAGAAAAAAAAAAAAAAAGATCTGCCTTGCACAGTTGTTAAAAGTCCTGGATTATGGCTGGGTGTTATTAAAACTTTCCTTTCTAACTGAAATTTAAAGTAGACCTTAAAGCAAAACAAGTTCCCAAAACGCTCATTAAAAACAAGCCGTGCATCATACCTCCTGAAAGAGCTGCGACATCTCACACACCAGACAGGAGTTTGATTGCATCTCGCACTTGTGTCTGTCAGAGAGAAAAAAGTCTCGCAGCAGCGGCGTGTGTGTTAGGGCCTGGACGATACAGTTCATGAAACATGTGTTGCCCAGGTTAATTAGCCCTCGTAAACCTGCAGGACAAGCAGACAGTGGGAGAAGCATGAGAACAACACGGCAGGGAATTTGCACATTTACTTCATACTGCTGGCAGAGGAGGAAGTTTAACCACTATGAATTAATTAATTATTTCAGGAAATATCTGTTGGGTAGCTCAATAAAGAGACCAACAATGTGATGCAGAGGCCGGCTTTCAAATTCTTGTGTGGTAAAGGTCTATTTCACAGCGTTTTTTAGTATCCAGAACAACTTAGATCAGGTCTATGTCAAACTCTGTAACAATTTGATTTATTAAATGAGGACTGAATTAGTCTAAAAGTGAATAAATATTCTATAAAGCAGCTTGTGATCCATGACCCTTTACTTGATTTCTAAAAACTTATTACGAAGTGTTAAACAGAAAAACATATTCAGCCTCAAAGCATGATACATGAGGATCTACAGGCTAATAATGTGGTAAAATAATGCTTTAAAAAAAATGCACAAGCTTTTTGATAATAAAAGAATACAGGATATTAAAACTTTTTCCATTTTCATATAGACTCAGAAACGCGATCAATCAAATTAGATACTTTTCCAGACTTTTTAAGTGTGCGTAAGAACCTGGAAAGTGAGCTCCCACATGATTCATATTAAACAGTGGCCTTTGGCTAATCACTGTACTGTACAAAGATTTCAATTCAATGCAATTTTATTTATATAGCGCCAATTCATGAAACATTTCATCTCAAGGCACTTTACAAAGTCAAATTCAATCAGATTATACAGATTGGGTCAGATTATACAGTCAGTGGTCAAAAAATGTCCTATCATTATGACCAGTGACAGGCAACTTGAGTAGCATGGCTCCAACTTTTTAAATTTAAATGGATCCTGATTCATCACCAACACATACATGTTTAACATCCCATTTACAAACCCACGTCACAAGAGAAATCCCCAACATCTTTGGCACTCAACTGGACAGAGCAACAGTGTGCTGTAGTTAGGTTCAAAGATGAATCTGAAGTGTGCACAGAAGTCTCCAAACCCCCAAAATAAAAACCTAAAGGCACCCATAATCCTTTCTTTGAAGCTGGTTTAAAATACAGAGATGTCACATCATATGATGAGGAGACTATACTTAACAACCCGGTGAAAGACAATGAATTTAAAGCCCAGATGTTTGTCTTACGCAGTGACTGGTCAGACCTTATCTGATTACAAAAGCATAACTGACCTAATATTAAGAATTCAGGTTAACATAATGCCTCTTTAATAAAAGCTTGACTTGAACATCTCTAGAGCAGTGTCACATCTCTGTAAAAGATCACTCAGGAAGCCATTGCAGGATGCTGCTAAGTTGTATGAAACACCAATCATTATTGGATGCCTTGCAAATATACTCAGCTTTATGTTTTCAGACTTTGTCAAATTACAAACAATAACTTCAGTAGATTTTAATTATATTCTTATAGGACCAGCTATAGTTCCCAACTAGAGCATACATGCACAGAAGAAGGAAAGAGATGATGGGTTTTCATGTTTTCTTACAAATAGATGTGTGGCTTTTAAACATTCACTCTAGAGCTGCACAAGCTATCGTATATGTATCAATATTTCAATATTGATACATATTGTAGGGATTAAGGGGAAAGCATTAGGCTGGTTTAAATCTTATCTGTCGGACAGATTCCAGTTTGTTCATGTTAATAATAAATCTTCCTCAAACTCTAGGGTCACCTGTGGAGTACCACAGGGTTCAGTCCTTGGACCAATTCTCTTTACTATATATATGCTTCCGATCGGCAAAATTATCAGACAGCATGGGATTAATTTCCACTGTTATGCTGATGACACTCAGCTATATCTATCCATAAATCCTGATGAATCCAATCAATTACTTCGACTGCAGTCATGTCTTGATGACATCAAAAGCTGGATGACTTTAAATTTCCTGCATCTAAATTCTGACAAGACCGAAGTTGTAATCTTTGGGCCAGAGTCCTCAAAAAATAAACTTCTTAACCAATCACTTAATCTGGATGACATTAACTTGGCCTCTGGTAATAAAGTAAAAAACTTTGGTGTTATTTTTGACCAAGACATGTCATTTAAATCCCATATTAAACAGGTTTCCAGAGTTTCCTTTTTTCACCTCCGGAATATCGCCAAAATTAGAAACATTCTGTCCAGGAGTGATGCTGAAAAACTAGTCCATGCATTTGTTACTTCAAGGCTGGACTATTGTAATTCTTTACTATCAGGAAGTCCACAAAATGCAATTCAAAGTCTTCAGCTTATCCAAAATGCTGCAGCAAGAGTTCTGATGAAAATCAACAAGAGGGATCATATTTCTCCAATTTTAGCTTCCCTTCATTGGCTTCCTGTTAAATCAAGAATAGAATTTAAAATTCTTCTTCTAACGTATAAAGCCCTTAATAATCAAGCTCCATCATATATCAGAGCTCTGATTACCCCGTATGTTCCTAACAGAGCACTTCGCTCTCAGACTGCAGGTCTGCTGGTGGTTCCTAGAGTCTCTAAAAGTAGAATGGGAGGCAGATCCTTTAGCTATCAGGCTCCTCTCCTGTGGAACCAACTCCCAGTTTTGGTCCGTGAGGCAGACACCCTGTCTACTTTTAAGACTAATCTTAAAACCTTCCTTTTTGACAAAGCTTATAACTAGAGTGGCTCATGTTACCCTGAGCTACCTTTATAGTTTTGCTGCTATAGGCTTAGGCTACTGGAGGACATCAGGGCCTACTTTTCTCACTCTACTGATTTCTACTGTTCTCCAGATTTGCATTGCATTACATTGAAATGACTGTTGTCATTTCAGCTTTTAACTTTTTGTTCTCTCTCTTTTTTCTTCATAGTAGGTACACCTGGTCTGACGTTCTGTTGACTGTGAAATCATCCAGGGAGGACAGATCACCGACTATTACCATCTAATGTAGAACAGATTACTAGATCAATGTGTGCTTCTGTGCTTTTTTGTCTCTCTTGTTGTGTCTCTGCTCTGTCTTCTGTAACCCCAGTCGGTCGAGGCAGATGACCGTTCATACTGAGCCCGGTTCTGCCGGAGGTTTTTTTTCCCCGTTAATGGGTTGTTTTTCTTCCCACTGTCGCTTCATGCTTGCTCAGTATGAGGGATTGCAGCAAAGCCATGTACAATGCAGACAACTCTCCCTGTGGCTCTACGGTTCCCCAGGAGTGAATGCTGCTTGTCGGGACTTTGATGCAATCAACTGGTTTCCTTATATAGGACATTTTGACCAATCTGTATAATCTGACCCAATCTGTATAATATGATTGAACTTGATTTTGTAAAGTGCCTTGAGATGACATGTTTCATGATTTGGCGCTATATAAATAAAATTGAATTGAATTGAATTGAATATTACTATAAGCAAAGAACTGCTTAGACTGCAATAAATATTAGCTAGTCCATCACAACTAATCTGTTAAGAATTCTTTAATCCTTGTTTTTTTCCATTGCAGCAGAAACATGTTTGAGGAGGGCATTCAGCTGTTCTGTTAAAAGTTATTAAGAAACTACAACTTGTTTCATCAACAAAGCACCAGATGCAAATCTTGACGAAATGCAAATCACAAATTTATTTTTTGTTCCCCCAGGAGCTGGATAAACTAGTAACTATGCGAGTGCTATGTTTGTAATGAAGCCGAAGCATAAACACACCGTTTTTATTTAGAGCAAGTCACGTCGTTAGTGTGACATTCTCAAACATTACATATTTTCCTGATATAATGGAACTCTAATTCTGCCCTCTTTACACTGTTGGCCAAAAATAAATTGTGGTTGCTCAACAGAGAGTAGACTTGAATACAAATGTGTGCGACTTTTCACACCGATGTTAGCAAGAAAATTTTTAAATTACAACTTTACATTTATGAACGACTTTATGTAGGTCCAACTCATGATACCCAAATAAAAACCTGTGCAGTCTGTGGTTGTAATGTGACAAAAAAAACGATAAATTTGGTATAAATATTTTTCCAAGGTGGTTGTTTTCCAATTTCAAACCTATTACATACCAATATTATATAAGTGTTATATAAGTGACTATTTCTTGAATCAATTTTATTAATTCAACAAGATGATTTTGGTTTATATGTGCAAGCCAGCAAACTGCGTGAATGCTGGAGGAGAACATGAAGCCGTGAACAAATTCATTTAGAGTCATCTACTGATGGCCAGTTGAACAGGTGGAACACAGCCAGGTCCTGGGTGCGATCCAAACGGAATAAGGTTTGGTACTGCAAGAGGGTGCTCAGTAAGAGATTAAACACTTTACACTGGTCCTGGCATACAAACAGTCAGATCAACGCACAATCTATCAGTCAGCCAGGCTGACCAGTTAATCCGTCTGAAGATCTGACGAATAAGCGAGATAAAAGGTCCAAACAGACTAAACACAACGAGCAGGAGTCCAAGAAAGCAACAGCTTTAGTGAATAATGGATACAAAACCAAAGCCTGTGATGTGCGTCTATCTCGGTGGGAACACTGTGTTCTGCATCTCGCTGCGCTCTGCCTGTGGGGCTGCTCTGTGCAGTTGACCTTGAGTATTGCACTTAAATGCACAACTAACCCCAAGCCCACTTGCACAAAAGCACAAACACCATGAACATAACCCAACTGTCAAAAGATGAAAAACGGGTCTGATTAAGACAATGCAGGCTGAACAGTGCACTCTATTGCCTACCTATGGTACAGTTTGTAGTGATTTTCCTTCGCTTTGGATTGTGTCGTAATAACTCTAGCTCTCTCTTAGTCGGCTCCCACGTTGTGTATTTCTCACCGATGCCTGCTGGATACAAAAGAAGCAAAACCGTGACTGCAGTGAGACATCAGACGAACTGGATTAAAAAGGCCGCCATGGTTTTTTCCTGACAGGGAGCAGAATGCTATACCTTGCAATTTCCACGCTTTCCTCTGTTCTTCTTTGGCAATCAGTTCCATGTCTTTGTCGTATATGTAGTCTTGACACACAAAACAGTATATTCCACCATATAATAAGTCTATTGCTGTAGGGAGAAAAAAAAAAGGCAGCTTTTAGGAATGATTACAAATATATTTTTGCAGTTTGGGGACGAGTTCATTTTCAACTCTTCCCCCAAACATTTACCACATTGTAAGAAATTTTAGTTTCAAAACGTAGTTTTTTTTGTACTGACTTACCAGTTTTCTTTGAAGAGCATTACCTCACTCCCTCCCCCACATGTTTCTTTTACTTAATTTTTTGCTAACAATTACAAAATGGGAACTTATTAAATTGCTACCAAAGTTCCACTAAAACATTTTATCTGCTGCTGCACAATCACATGATATTATTAGTGGTGACAATATTCTGATTTTATGCACTTTGTTTGATTGTTTTTTTTTAAGGGGATGGGGTGTTTATATATTTTGGAATTTATTTTCAATTTAATTATTTATTTTTCAGAGATCGTTGCAGTGTACTATGTTACTGACTTAATCCTTGTTTATGTTTTATATAACACCCTACAGTTCAATATATACTTTCAATATATCAGTTATTTTAAATGAAGAATCAACAGGAACAAAAAAATCTTCTGTTCAGAGGAATTCATTGTTCCTCAAATACAATACAAATAGTGAAGGAGGTTCTCTTAAAAACTCAAGTGAGTGACAGTTTTAACTTTAAGTGTGATTCTAATATTGACCGATGAAATTTCAGCACCTACTAAACTTAGCAGTAGATGATTTTTATTTCTTTTTTTGTTTAAGTTTCCCAACCATTAGAAAATTGCAAAAAAATAAAATACATACCATTATTTTTGAACAGCATTCTGCCTCCCCACCCTTTCATCAGGCCTCCAAACGTAGGTTAAAACTAAGATTTTAACACTGATCTTGAAATACCACCGACCCTGATTTAAAGGTAGGGTCATAAGTGACGATACGCTAATCTTCCTCCTCCTAGAGTATATATTTGAATCAAAATCAGTATAAATGCAATAACTTATTTTATTCAATTTTAAAATAAATAGGATTATGTCTAATTTCTCTTTTTTTATGTGTAACCCTACCATGAAAATGGTATTATTGGTCAAAGTTATACCATCAGAATCTCTAACTATGATCATATTATTACATGAAGTGAGTAACTAGGGTGCGAGAGATTCAGCCGAAGCAGTGATGGTATAGGCATATTTGTTTCACCTCTCCCACCCGTGTACCAACACGTACGCCACCATCTTCCATCCTGCAAGTCCACAGCAACAATACCTCAGCTCTGTTGCCGTGACAACCTATTTTTAGTTTAACTGGACGCATTTCTGTTTTTGGCACTACCCACACTAAGAAAGTAAGCTTTGCCGTTATTCAGAAACCCTTCAAAAGTATAATGTTCAGATACAGGATAGAAATAAAAAAGCAACAAAGTGTAGTGGCGGTGAAAGGGGAGATTATATTGACTACAAGGACTTTGCTGTTACAAACAGTGATCGATCACTTTTCCTCACCTGAGAGAAGGACAAGAACAGCAAATGGAAAGAGAGGAACATGAGGGGAAATAAAAAGTAGACATGAAAAGAAATGAAGATCTGAAGAGATTTAAGGGTGAGACTGTTTAGAACAAACGGGTTGAAAAAGCAGAGGAGAAGCTGTGAGGGTGAAGCTTGCCATCGAGCCGTTCCACACACAGGGGAGTTTGGATAAATTAGATAAAAAAAAAAAAAAAGAGAGATGAGCAGAAGGCCAATGTCAGAGCAGCTCCTGTGCAGCTCAAAGCTAATTAACGCTGCCGCTCACTTGGGTACATGTGTTTTAACCAAACCTGCTGAACTGCATTAATTCAATTCAAGCCATCAAGACAAAATAAGAGTATTGCCCCTAGTGGTTAATTTGCCTACATCAGGCTATCCCTGGCACATGTGCAGTATGACTGCAACCAGCAGAAATTCAGAAGACGTCTGAAAGTTTATTTAGTAGTAGTGTCTTTTTAGGAAGGGTGTGTTTGTATTCATGCACATGTTGATGAGTTTCAAAGAACACAATGCCTACTCGCGGCACGGCAGAGAAATTACACCGTTTCCAGCGTTTCTACTGCTGTGTTGTGCCCAGAGATCGCAATCACAACGCTGTCATGTAGATGTGTTAACAAAAAGGAAATACAAACCAGTTTTTAATGGATTGTCGTCATGTGAACAGGGCCTAATTTAGGATCTCTGTAACATAATTAGGATGTTTGAATGAAGCAAGGCTTTTGAAAGGAATCATTGTTTCGTTATTAACTTCCTTCTGTTCCATTCAAGACGTGGCCTAGTACTTTAACACGACATTTTACTGACATTGGGTGTCACTACAATTGCAGTGTGTTACGAGAAATTATTTGACCTCCCGATTGTTTAGAATCAGAAATTAAAATGATACTGGTAATTACATTTAGTAGCGTCTCGTTTAGGTTCTTTGAGTAAAAGCATGTTTTGAAAACTACTCTTGATGGCAATTTAAGTAGAACAAAGGAAGGCTGAGTGATATGCTCCACATTTTTGCAAAGATTCAGGCAGGAACCCCTGTTAAGACATGAAGACCTTATGATCCAACCATATATTATGATAGCAAAACATATGTGAACCGCAAAACACGTGAAGGAATACAAAAAAGTTTAAGCATCTACCAAAGTATCTAGTAACACCTACATTTTGGCAATGACTAATAATTAAACAAAAAATCTTCAATTAATGTCTTTTAATTTGTTATTTCTGTTTAATGCATTTAATGAAAAAAAAAATACCAACATTACACAAACAGCAAGAAAAGTGAGTAATAGCGCAAAGTTGCATAACATGTCCTCATTATTCTGTAATGTGAATTAAGTCCTTTCAAAAGGGGCAAAAACAAATTAGAGTGGGAGTAAAAACCTTTTTATCTTGTGGTGCTAATGCCGTTTTAATATCTTTCCAAATTAAATAAATTGGATTAATAGATGCAGATCAGGATTTTGTGTAGGCTACCTCTTCTTGAGTACCATTTAACTTTAACTTCAGAGTGGTGGGGAGTGTCTAAGGAGTGCCAATGGTTGACATGTAGGACGTTTATGGGAAAGGAGACATTAGTATTGAACAGCCTTTTACAAATAATCACCTCATACCCCAAAAACGCAAATGGTAAATGGACTGAACTTATATAGCGCTTTTCCAGTCATACTGACCACCATAAGCGCCATAGTGCCAATTCACCCAATCGCACTCACAAACGCACACATTCATACACCGATACGCAGCTCAGTAGGCAAGTTGTAAATACATCTCTTGGTTTTGAGGTGATGATTATCCTTGTTGCTTGTAATCCTATTTTCCTACAACAGTTGTCTCCTTCCTCTCAACTCTTATCATTTTAGAAGGTGTCATTTACCGTCTAATGGAAATCTGTTACCCATGGCAATAAGATTTCTGCATTATGAAAAACTGGTCACATGTGTTATTCTAATTGTCTGAGAAACTTTATTTCTTCTATACATCATTTGATGTAAAACTCAAAATTGGCAGTAAACAAAGCCATAAACTACATACCTATCTCTACAAAACGCTTTTCACTTTTTTCAATTTAAGTAATAGAATACACTTTTTGATGATGTTCTAGTTTATTGTTATGCTCCTATATATGCAGTGTACTGGGAGACATTACAGGGTAGTTGGGATATTGAATGTGAAGAAAATTTCAATACTATGTCTGAAAAAATGCGTTACTCACCTAGATTGTGTCTTTTGTTTTTTGCGTGTTCGTGAATGTGTTTCTTTGTAAAACAGCCGAAAAAGACGCAGTAGAGACAAGAGTGGAGTCGGTTCAGGTGGGCGCCACACATGTGACAGATGCACGACTTGGCCTGTAAAAGAAAAAGAGGATGGGGTTTTTGGTGAGGACAAGGGAGAAAACCTTGTGAGAAAGCGAAGAAGGAGATAACAGAACACTCATGGTGAGTGGGAAGTATACAGAGAGGAACTCTTTGCCAGCTGAAACAGATTTCTATCTTCCAGTTGCTCCCGTAAACACTTCAGAGAACACATTGCTTGAATAAACCTGACATGAAAGCAGACTGACGACTGCTCTGCCTGTTGACAAATCAAATACAGTCGGAAAAACAACATATTTCCACGAAGAATCTTTCACTCTCCAACGCGCGCACACAAGCGATGGGATTTACTGCTTGGCAGGCGCACTGGAAGAGACAAGCAAGATCTGTCTGAGGCACACAAGCACCACATCAGCAGTAGCACATGCACTGTTTGTGTGTGTGTGTGGGTGATTGGTTTTGGCTTATATCTTTGAAGCAATCTGCAAAACTGTGCATCTGAATGCTTGACACTACTGGCAAATGTGCAAACAGCCAGTCCAAGTCCTGCCAGTTCCCATTACATTCTGCTGTAAAACTGTAAAGTACAAATGTTACAGAAAGGACCGAAAAGGTAAATCTAGTGTAAGCAACCAAGCCTGTAAAGTGTAGCAAACGATAAAAAATAAAAATAAAAACTACGCCTTGAATGCATATCTCCATTACATGAGCAAGGTACCTTACATGTATGGAACAAATCAATTGCAAATCTGGACACACAATTTTCAAACTCGATAACACTCCATGTGGATAAACAGGATTTTTATGAAGGGTTTTACCTAGAAATCTGGTTAATCCTGGCAGGCAGAGCATTGCATGGTGCAGCACTGCGCAGCTCGAAGGGAAAGCTCAGACCGACAGTACCCGGTCATTGGACTGTCCATGTCCATCAAGCTAATGACAGCTAGCGTTAGCTTATGTTGTCCGGGAGGTTTACTACTACACTGCTGCAGATACAGGATCTTTACCGACCTTGTGCTGCTCTCAAACATCGAGGCATAGATTATTAATGACAGAGATTGTGGACGTCAGAGGAGTGACATACTTCGGCAAAACGAACTGATAAAAGACAATAGGTCAGTTATTTATCTCGGAGACAGAATGGTCACTTCCAGAATAAGGGGAGACATTCTCCACCAATGCCAGGTGAGGAACACTGATGACATATGGGTACACTCCCTTACATGGGAATGTACATTCATGGTTCTATAAAATGCTCATGTAACCCTTATCTGGGGCTCTTCCTCATTTTTCCCTTCAATATAAGAGCTCAGTACTGAGCTGTGCATCTCAGCCTTGTTTAGATTAAATGTGTTAAAGTATAGTTTCTGTTTCAAGTGTCATTTCTTACTAAAGAAGTCATTAATAAAAGAAAACCACTTCTCCAGGGTAAAAGGATCAGGAGGACTGCAGACAGGGGGCGATAATCTATAACAATTTTTGACAACCCTACTGTATACCATCTTATGTATCATTGTTACTGATGTATCTTAAAAAAACTTATTTAAAATAAATTCACTTATGTTTTTATAGTATAAGTTGGAAACTGTTTACTCAAGTCTTATTGATGCAGTAAACAGTTTTTAATATCTTGACCAACAATTTAAACCGCGCATATGATACAAAAAGGTATGACACTGCTTGGAAAGGTGAAAGTATTACTTCATACCTAGCAAACCAAACAAATAAAAAGACTGCTGAAGCTAAAAATTAAACTTCAAGTGAAGCACCATAGAGGTAGAGGCAGCCATGGACTTATAGCGATAGCATAGGGACATATCATCCTGTGTTAGGGTTTTGATCTTTGGTTTTTCTGCCTGGTACAGTTTATGCTAGTTATCCTTTTAAAATGCATTATGAGTCACGGTACAACAGCAAACTCACTGGCATGCCTGCTTACTGTGGAAGAAAGAGGGTTAGAAGTGAAGGAAAGCAGGTATAAAGCAGGTTAAGATGCAAAAAGAGGGAAAAAAACCCATCTGATAGGAACCATTTATCAGATACCCATTCCAAATACACCAAGTGAAACTTTAGTGTAAGATGATCTTGCAGACAGCAAAATATCTAAAGCTTTTGAAAATGAACTTGGTGAACCTGTACAGCATCACGAACATATTGTTCACTTTTGTCAAGAGATACAATAGTGTAACTAAATGCCCTCTGAGCGTCTAACGTTGTATAAAATGGGAAAGAAAAGAGTCATCCCATTCGCTCCCCTTCTCCATGTAGAATCCAAACATAATTTACAACAATAACATTACAATAATGGTTCTCTTTTAGTTACTGGTAATTAGTAATATTAGCACATAGCATTCCACATTAGCAAAAACCTCAATATCACCAAAATATTAGCAGTGTATTTTTTGTGAGCAAATTCAATTAAGAATTTCCTGTTCCTATTATGAAGAACTAAGGACCAAACTACATTATTTTGGGATATTTTCTCCCTGTTTGAAAGAATGTTTTTTCCAGATTTTTTCAGGGACCTCAGAAAGTATACCAGCACAGCCAAATAACCTATCACATCAACATACAAATGAAGAAAATCTAGAGCAGAAACAGAGTGTAGCTTTATTAGACATGCACACAGCCTTGGTTGGCACCATCCAATCTAAAAACCACTTTTTTCCAATCAGTGAAAACACCAAGCACCAGCAGGCTATGCTCAAAATAGCTCTTTTGGGTGCAGGGGTTGCTACTGAAAGAAGTGAACAGAAGTCAGAGGTAGCACGGAGAGGTCAAAAGGTCTTTTTTTCCCCCTTATACACGTGATATGTTTAGTAGCCTTCCTTGAGCCAGCTGACCCACAGAGTGCAAAAACAATGGGTGAGCAGCAGCACTTCCTTACTCTATGCCCCCTCCCCATTTTCCATTTGTATCCGAAGAAATCCGATCATGCCCACACATTGCTGAAAAGAAAAAGGTGTATACTCTTAGGATGATTTTCTTCACACCACTTTCAAAGGCGGCCTGGGACCGCCTTTGTGGGTAGTCCTCCACTCGAGCAGTAGTTGCCCTAGATGGCGATCGTTAGAAAAAATAGACGGTGCCAACAAATTTAGTAATGCATTCAAGCTTTTCATAACTGTAATATTCAGCCTATTCACTGGGGATGGTGGAAGCAAAGATGAGAGGAGTGAGAAAAACAGATGTATCGCAACTGATATCGTGATCGCATCATTATCGAAATCACAGCGTTGAATGTGGAAAGATTAATTTTTATACTTTATATCACAATGAGGAAAGCTAACGTGTAGGCTATGCAGACATTTTACAAAGTAATGCAATCAAAACAAGTGTAATTTTGTTGCAATATAAGCTCTTTCAATATCTGAAAGTTAAAAAGTGTGAGAATCCCTCGGGTGATTTCCAGTGTGTCATCTAACGGCAAGAGGTCTGATGTGGGCAGTTTGTAGTGTAAACAGGCCACTAATCCATCTGTATAATACTAACATAACCACTTCGCCTTCTAAGCAACATTTTAATGCTGAATAAAAACGGTTTGTTTTGCAGTTTTTATCTCAAAAACATTAAAAAGACCTACACCTTCCTTAAATACTAAAGCCTTCATCACACGACAGAAACAATATTAACAGCTTTATCAGGTCCCCAGAGTAACCAACATGAGTCAAAAGCTGGATCTCAAACAGTGCTTAACCACGGTTTATTAGTATTTGGCTGTGACGCTGTGGATAAAAGGACATTGCTAGAACAACGGTGGAAGAAAGTTTTGACTGCGTTCTATCGATTTAATTACAGCTTATCATATTTCTCAACAACCCCCCCCCCCTCATGTGCTTGTCTACCCATTAATGTGAAAGGCTCCATTTCACTGATATGTAGAAATTCCTGACTGATCTTCACTATGTCAAACCTTGTGAGATTGCTGCTGTAAAGCTTGACGTACAAGCTTGACGTTCAGTGAATTACAGACTGTTGCTGCACAATTATTTTAAATAATTGCCTGTTTGGGAGACGGTCTTCTAAAAAAAAAAAAATTGGTAAGGAAGAGGACACTGCTCACCAAACTACATGTTAGGTCCCCACTGACAGGAAAAACTCCCAGTCCGGTCTGTATATCAGCTGAGCAGGAGGAGGCATGGGTAAGTAGGCATCGATTGTGATGACACTGCAGTAGAGGGGATATTCAGATTCATAAACCCTAAGCTCTGCATTATTGAAATTGGTTGGATAGCCAGAAAGCTCTGAACGGCTATTCAAAAAGGACCAAACAGAATTAGTAAAAATGCCACTTAGCCTTTAAAGTCAAATATAAAGAAAAATAAACACTGAAATGCATGAAGGATATTAAACCATGACTTATTTTAATAGTCAAGGAGACATGCATGCATCTGGGAATGGTAAATACAGCTAAATCCTAGATGTGTGCTTTCAGCTGCCTGTCTAAGCCCATCCTGCCAAAGCAGCAATGCTACGCATCCCTCTCTGCTCTCAATGCACCACAAGTCCAACACAAAACAAGGAAGCCAGTCAATGCCACGCCTTGCCCTCCTTCTTCACCTCCTACACCTCTTCAGAGAGCAGAAACCCCATCTCTGCTTTCTCCCTCTGACAATGGTTCAGAGGCTGTCTCTTCCACAGTTTCAGCAGTCCTGCCTCTCCGCCTGTTCCGGGGGGCTTTTACTGTTCTATCAGATTGGCTATTGATCAGCCGCTGGCTCAGATTACAGAGACCAGCGTCGCACAGGTAGTGAGCTTTTGATCATACCGCGTTATCCTGCATCCTGTCTGGGAGGCTTTCTTTGTGGCCCGATAGCTTGTTTCAAGATCAGAAAAGTGAACTTACAGAACCTTCCGGAAGACCACAACTCTTTAACAGCTTAGCACTTTGTGTCACATTGCCAGAATTTATTTATTTTTTATCACCGGTCTATGACTATTAGATTTAAATGCTTTTCTAGACAGGCTTTCTCTAAATATTCCCATCCTTGCCAAAGAATAGCATCCCCACAGCAGGAATCTGCCACTACGGTATTTCATCACGGCGATAGCTTGTTGAAGGTGATGTGCAGCGTTGATTTTCCGCTACAGTCTTAACACTGTAGGCCTATCTGACCATCGCAATTTCTTCCACACATATGTTATGCCTGTCCTACGGCTTGGGGAAAACTGCAACTGGGACTTATGGTCGTCTTTAACATCCGCTTTGCTGTTGCCGCTTGTCCATAAAGTAGTTGCCTACACTGGATTTTATGTAAGGATATAACAGGCAAGGAGGAACTGATTTAAAAGCAACCAACACTTTTCACTAGTAAAAGAACGGTAAAATCCATATATGCAAATTCTTTTTGCACGGCGCTGTATAGAGGCTCGAAGCTGTTGATTGCTGGGGAATCACAATAGGAGATGCATCATTTGAATGAATAAATCATTCAGTTAAATTAAAATAGAATAAGGGTCTACTGAGGCTATGAGTGATCTTGGCGAAGACCATGCGGGCGCAAATCTATAAATCATCCGATGTTCTAAATCCAGCATCCTATACATTTATTTAAAAGCACTCTTAGTGTCTCACTGTTAGATTTTCTGCTCTTCTAATTATTATTTTTTTAATTAAAAAAAGAAAGGCACACCATCCCACTCTTAGCACTAGAATTCATTAGACAGCGACGTGATGCGCTGAGAGGAGAGAAAACGACAGTTACATTGTGGACAAAGGTCTGGATCTACTGAGCACGCTACGGCTGCAGCAAAACACGCAGACAGGAGCGGGGGGGGGGGGGGGGGGGGGGGGAGAGACTGGAGCGCATTGCTATATGAGAACAGTGACTCACCACTCTGCCCAGCATTTATAACCCTCTGAATCTAAGTAACAACACACAAGCCCAACCTTTAACTAAATTAACAATGCATCTAGCTGAAACGTTTAATGCACACACACTTGCAAAATCATTCCACAGAAAGAAAAAGCCCAGACAGTAAGATGGTTCCTGCAAGTATCCAAACACAAATACGTACAAACAGGACACACACCGTCCTCTGAATCTATATTTAATAAGAACAAGAGATGTTAGGACGGGGAAATTGGGAGTGATGCTCAATGCAGGCAACTGACCCCATGGGGACGGTGTCTGTCGGTGCCTTAGCAGGATGGTGTTGTACCCTTCTTGTCTCCCATCATAAAATGCCCTTGAGACAAATTTTCAATACGATTCCTTTTTTGTCTGCCTTCCATCTGCTCATAGAGATCTCTGTTGACAATGTGTGAGGCTTTGCGTGAGAACGCATTTCCACATCATCCAAACGAATCCGAGAGTTGGGAGACGTGAGGGACGGATGGGAGTGTGTGGCTTATCCTCATACTGTCACACAAGCGCTATAAGGACATTATAGCTAAACCCTAAACGTCAGCCAATAAAGGGAAGTTAGAGGTAGCTCTTAGAAGAAAAAAAAAACATGTGGAAGTAAATGAATTAAAGATGGTTCTCAACACAATAAAATGGCTTGAGGTTGTATGAATTTCCTTTCACAAGCATTCATTTTCACATTAAAACAATAAGACTTAATGTATTTTCCTGGGAAAAACAACAATGGTATTGCATCTGCAGATGTATTTTTCTTTCAAATAATACAAATATTTTAAACACACAAACTCAGATCTATCCAAACCCCTCTAATCTGATACAACTTAATGGAAATTAAGTTGCAATGAACTTCCTTCAAAATAAAAAATAAACAAATACAAGTTTCAGCCTTCATGCAAAGCATTTTAAGGTGAAGAGAGCTAATGCTGTACATGACTAAGCACACTCTCCTCAAGGTGAAACATGATGATGGCAGCATCATTTTGTAGAGATGCTTTTCTTCAGCTGTGGAAGGTGAAAATGGGCAATCGTCTAACAGAAACAGGACTACGATGCCAGACATAAGACAGAGCGACAAATAGAATGACTGCAAGTTTGGTCCAGGTGAAGTTTAAACCTAAATTTAATTGAGAAAATGTACTTAAATTGCTGCCATCCAAGCTCACTGAACTTTAACTGTCTTGGAAAGACGAATGGTCAAAAGAAAGAAAAGTCCGTTTCTACGTTTGCAAAGTTGATAGAAATATACGATAAGACTTGCAGCTGTAAATGCAACAAAAAGAGGTTCTACAGAATTTTACCAGCAGAAAGTGTGCTCTAGTATGTGTAGGTTTAATACATAAAATTCCTACAAAAAAATAAGAAGTTTGTGGTTGTAAAATGACAATATGTGAAAAAGTTTACAAGGCATTGTGGACGAGTGTAAAAATAAAAGCCGAGCAGAAAGTTCATGCAGCAGATACACATGGTAAATGTGTAAATATATACACCGGTAGTTAAAATGAAATAAAGACACCCAATTAGAAATGGAAAGGCTATTTTGAACTTCATTCCCAAAAAAGAAAAGCAGCAGCTGCAGACCAATCCTATGAAAAGTAAAGCTACAACAATTTCTTTTCTGCCACAAGTTGGCATTTATTTAGTATTCAGAGGACATCTGATGAAATACATGACAGCTATGTGCTTAAAAACCAAGCCATGCTGCCTTAAAAGGTCACTCCTCAAAGCCCGCCTAAGCTTGGCTCCTTAATTGGTGGCCTTGAGAAGGTTGTGAATAAACTGACTCGGAAAAACAACAAAAGCAATAAAAAAAAAAAATCTACACCCGCAACTTGATGAGCTACCAAAATTATACCTGTTCATCCGTACCAATTAAAGATGGACTGCTGAGGTGACTTACAAGGAAAGTGCAATCAGTGAGGAACCCCCAAGAACACGAGTTCCTGTTTGTTTATCCTCATAGTTCCAATTAGGATGAACCAAGCCTTAGCCATTACCTTCTGGGAAATCTATAAGCAGTACGGTATAGAGGCACAATGGGCCTATTAGCAGCCTACAGTGCCAGTAAAAGAAAGAATATAAAAGACAGACCTATTTAACTATCTGTCAACAGCGTACTCCCGCCAATTCCACAAGACAGAACCATTTCTAGACATTAGACTTGCTATAAACAAAAACCGCCACTTGCATTCAAGGGTTTACCAGTCAGGAGTAACGGACTGTCCAAACTAAAAGAGATTGATTGCCTTTAGGTCCTTGGCGCTTGGACAGCCACATAGAAGAGATGGACAGCTCATTAGCCAGATGGTAGATCTGGTGTGGGGGGGGGGGCTACACGGCTGCCATTGGGCTGGCTCAAACCATGACCACCATGTTTTGTAGCAACAATGCCTTTCCAAAGTTGGTGGAGCAGCCAAATCAGGGGGATCATTTCAAGTTGGGGGAAGCAGAGGGAAGAAAAAGAAAAAAAGAAAAGAAGTTGATCAGGGTTGAATCTATTATATGGAAGTGCTTGTGCTCTTTTTTCCAATCAGACAAGTTTCTTATTCTCAGGCTCAGACAGTGGTGCTTATGGTAAAAAACAACCAATAGAAACAATTCTTTGTTGTCCTTTGTCCGTGCATTGAGAAGCGGCAATCACGCAACTCCTGTCTGAAACCCATTGCAAGGTTGTTTGAGGTCTGTCGCGTTCATTCTACGGACTTTACCACATGAAAAGAGAAACAAAGAACAGCAACAACAGCAAGAAAAGGAAGTGCCTTAAATCTGCGAGAAGCTGCCGACTATAGATGCACATTATGCTGGAGTAGCTGGAGCTGAAGAACTGGAAGGTAAACAGGGCAGCACAAGGCGACACATCAGGACGCCGATTACTCCTGGAGGGCTTTACATTTGTTTGGACTGAGTCATTTCACCGCAGTCACAATGACTGACAAACCAAAGCCACATCAAACAAGATGGGAGTGACAGGGAGCATACAGACATGCAGGAATCAACATCTGACATCATCACAGCTACAGCGGTACAAGGCAGGAGAGACATAAAAGAATAGCATCTAAAAACCTCTCCATTTTGTTTCAGAATAGCCCCTTTTTGGTTTTGCTCAAACCTTGGCTATGATGCATTTAAATAAACGTGAGCCGTATGAACCTTTATTTTGATAAAAAAAAATTTCCGCGCACACATTTGCAATAAGATATTCAGGAAGCAACATGAATCATGGCTTTAACTAGGTTGAAACTGAAAAGAAAAAAAATGAAAGGGGGGAAAAAAAAAATAATGAAAGGAGGAAGCGGCAACGTGGGAGCTAAGGCAAAAGAGGAACAAGCAAGCGGCACAAACAGTCTGTAGGAATAGATCTCGCTGCTCCAAATGTACGCTGATGAGTCAGAGCAGGAGGCCCGCAATGTGATGGAGACGGCTCTGACAGCGATATGCTCGCTACACCAAAACCAACCACTCCGTGGATTAAATCATGCCTCGTCGCATTTAGGTTTGAGAATGAATGCATCAAGTGAAAGTAAAAGAAGAGGGGGCAACATCAATGTTTTATCCTGAAGAAAATATTCATTTTCTCCCCCTAACAATCCCTGTGCCGTCTTGCATCTTGGTTAGCACTTGAGGGTTGGGGGTAGAGATGTTTTCCTTTCTAGTTCAGAGGGGTCTGTAATCATAAACCTCGCTGCTTTAATCAAAGTGACAGCAAATTCTTCAAAGCAGATATGACATTAAATACTGGAAGCAACAGCTAAGCCACTTTCATCTCGTTTTAAAGCATATAGAAGCTAAAGCAATACCTCGGATGTAAGTGCATCGTTAATGTGAGACTGTTAATCCTTGTAAAAGCGGTAAGGTCCAAGATTTACAGACACGGATTCCATATATGGCCTTCCAAAAGTATCCGCACCCCTTCAGCTTTTCAACATTTAGTAATGTCACAGCCACACACTTATTCGATAAGGATTTTATGTTACTTAACACTTAAGATCACATAATTGATAGGTAGAAGGAGAAATTTACATTATTCGGGTGGGGTGCATACATCTTCAGTCCCCTTTACTCTGAAAACCCGTGAAAAGAATACAGCGCAGCCTTCAAAACTCGCTTAATTACTCAAGTCCATCTGTGTGTGATCCAATATCTATGTAAATGCAGCCGTTCTGTGAAGGCCTCATGTGTTTGGCATGGCTGGAGAGTCTTAATCAGAGAAGCAGCCCAAAGGCCCATGGCAATTCTGAAGGAGCTGCAGCGGTTCAAAGCTCAGGTGGCAGAATCTGTTGGCAGGACAACCATTAGTCAGGCCCTCCCCAAATCTGGCCTTCCCATCACCATGAAAAACACAACAACTGCACCAAGAACCGTGGTTGTAGCAGCATTATGCTGCGAGGAAGCTTTTTTTCAGCCCGGACAATAAAGCTCATCAGAGCTCGTGGGAAGATGGTTGGGAATGAAATTGGACAATCCTGGTTGAAAACCTGTTAGAGGATGCAGAAGACTTGTGACTGGTGTGGAGGTGTGCGCCTTATTCAGGACAAGCATGAACATTTGGAGAGGGGAGCGGCATAGTCTGAAGATGGCCAAATCAAAATCCAAACCTGAATCCAATTAAATATCCGGCAAGACTTGAGCGTTGCTGGGTAATCCATGTCTTTCCAAATATATTCGGTGACTAAAGGTGCAAAGCTGGTGGCCTAAAAAGGTGGTGCTGCATTTCTGAGATCTTTATCTGTGAAAAGCTGTGAATCATTTTCCTTCCGCTTTACAATTTAGCACAACATTGTCTTGGTCTATCCCATCAAATCCCTATAAAATACATGTATTGTATTTATGTAGTTATATATGTTACAAATAGTACAAAAGTTAAGAGTATAACTCATTCTTTTGAAGGGCATTATAAAGATACTTCCTACGACCCCTAGCATAAAAGGAAAAAAAAAAGGGTTGTACCGAAGGACAAAAGGGTTCCCAGATGATTTATTTTCTTCTCTTTAGAACCAGAGAAGTCCTTCTTTCTACTTCTCTGGTAAACAACGGGTGTAACCTCTCTATCAATCAGGTATGACTAAGTTGAGACCTTTGACTATCTGACAGGCTGCATTATTTAACTCCAATGAACAGAATAAAACCTAATGAAGCACAACCAAAAGTTATGCAAGCATTGCTGTCTTTCAAGCCTGAAGCAATAAAAAAAAAATTTGAGGCCATGCGGC
The DNA here is from genome assembly GCA_037039145.1 of Fundulus diaphanus. Taxonomy (NCBI): domain Eukaryota; kingdom Metazoa; phylum Chordata; class Actinopteri; order Cyprinodontiformes; family Fundulidae; genus Fundulus; species Fundulus diaphanus. The sequence continues at coordinate 27,115,940 of CM073140.1, read as the reverse complement.
GATTTCTTTTCAACAATAATGATAAACAAAAGCACCGAGTCTTTTGTTTACAATGAAAGCTACAGACTGAACGGTTTCAGAGGCTGAGAAATAAAACCCTTTGGTTACTTTAGATTCCTAGTCATCCCGTTTTACCCAAGCTGGCTGTTGACTGTGCACACAGAGCAGGTGACAGATTAGTTCTTGCACGTTGCTTGGGAATTGATTTTAGCCGGGGGGAGAGGATGACAGCAGCTGAGAAAGAAAATAAAACTATGGGAGGAAAACAAAATTAAAGGAGGAAAAACAGCAGGGTTCAAGGTAATAAAATGACTAAAGTCACCGAGTCTTTCAGCATCCAACTACGGAGAATGCAGCTCTAAATTTGAGCCGCATTTCATTTGTGCCATTGTTGAAGGATGAATAGGCAGTGAGCAATACAGCGATAAGCTCGTCTTTTCAACAACAGGCGGTGGATCGTAACGCTTCACGCTACTGTCTTCTTTTGCTCTCACTATTGGCAGAAAGCGTGGATGCTGATTTAGTGTATGCGTTTATAATGGGACCAGAAAACTGAGAACTCAAGGCTGAAATAAATGAATGCCTCGATTCTCGAGAACACGCTGCCTGGGTGTAACTCGACGGCTGCTCTGCGTGTCACTGATTTTATCAACAACACGGAATTCAGACAGACCCATGACTTTACTCTTATTTTATCTCAGCACTTGATAACTCAAACTAAACCTGCTCGTCGCCGCAGCCAAACTGGCCGCACTTGTACGCCGAAATAGCTGCGTCAAAACTGAATCCCCATCTCTTGCTCCATCAAAAAGGTAGCTAGAAACCTGGATGACCTGATCGGTGACTAGCTGACCTATAAAGATCCAATTTTTCTTAGTTTAGCGTATTTACATATTTAATCAGGGACAATATAAACCGTTCAACTACAACCATGTAAGGATGGACTGCAGCAGATTCTAGCTTCTTAGCTCGTTTCCATCTGCAGTCCCTGTGGCAGGTAAGAAGGAAAAGAGAAATTGAGATAAAAACATGTCAGTACAGAAACAACGGTTAAGGTTAAATTAAGATGATGCAGCATATACCATGCAACACCCGATGTTACAAAATATGCACACAATGTCAATCAGAAAACACAAACAGTCATCCAGGTGAAAACACATTTTAAGAAGAATTAATGATCACATAATTGGCTTCTTGAAATGCCTTTTCCTGAAAAAGGTTGCAAAACCATTCATTCGTGGGGTCATTTTTAGTGAATGTTTAAAAGGAATATCAAATATCTTTGAGTGGTCTGAAAAACATCACAGGCCTTCAGCACCGGCAACACAGACAACCTTCACCAGAAGCTCCCCCTGTCAGTGGACCACCAGCTTCCTGACTGATCTGCACCCGCACAAGAACCATCAGCACCGGCGTCCCCCAGGGGTGTGTTCTCCACTCATTCCTCTTTTCTCGGTACACAAACGACTGCATCTCAGCGGATCTGTCTGTGAGACTCATAAATGGTAAACGGACTGAACTTATAGAGCGCTTTTCCAGTCATACTGACCACTCAAAGCGCTGTACACTAGAGCCACAATCACCCAGTCGCACTCTAATGCACACACATTCATACACCAATACGCAGCTCGGTAGGCAACTTGGGGTTTAGTGCCTTGCATGGGGACACATCGACATGTGACAAGGGGAAGCTGGAATCAAACCCACAACCTTCCTATTGCAAGACTACTCAACCCATCAGTCACCCAGAGTTTGCAGATCACATCACTGTTATTGATGAGTCTGCATACAGACATGAGATGGATCAGCTGGTCCACTGGCGCAGTCAGAACCACCTGGCGATTAGCCCGCTGTTGACAGTGGAGATGATGGGGGACTTCCAGAGAACACCCTCCACACACTGCCTCCCTCCACCATCACTGTCTACTGTGGATCACTTCCAGTTTCCAAGGTGCTCACGCATATACGCTGCTCATAAGAAGGCCCAGCAGAGACTGTACTTCCTGCTGCAACTCAAGAAGAGCAACGTTTCTTCCACAGGAGCTGGTCACTTTGTACACAGCCATCATTCAGTCTGTCCAGTGTTCATTCATCACTGTGTGGTTTGGCTCATCCACAAAACAGGACAGGTTCAAACTGCAACGAACAATTAGGTGTGCAGAGAGGACCATCGGGGCTGACCTTCCCCTCCATCCAGATACTTCAAGTCTATGATCAGGAAAGGCACAGCTAACATCTCTGCAGATCACAATACACCCTAGACACAAACTGTTTAGACTTTTACCTTCAGGCTGGCGTTACAGGACTACATTTACAAAAGCCAATCACAGAGTTTCTTCCCGCCAGGCTGTCTCTCTGAACACGTAACAATCAGAATACCCAGATCGACACCATGCATATTTGCACCAATTCAACCCGTCTTTCTCTTTTCCAAAAGCAATCCATATATACATCTTTACAAAAAATGTGCTTTTATTTGTATTTTTACATATTTATATTTAATGGAGCAATAAGCGATATTTCACCACTACGGTGTGCTTGAGCACTGTCTGTACACCAAAACAAGATGCATGACAAGCCACGCCTTTAATCTGCTGCCGTGCTCTCCGCCATGTTGCTCCCACACTGCGCTGCTCTGACGGTGGTATTTTAGGGCAGGGAGGGGCTAAGCCTTGAGTGGCAGCTGTTCACATGCACAAGCGTGTGTATGTGTGAAGTCATACCATAGTCCTTCTGAATTATTACCTTTAGTTCTTCGCGTCACTATTTATTTATTTTTTTTAGTTCTATCTAAAATATTGAAATTTTGCTTATTGCTCCTTTAAATAGTTTTGTATTATTATGAACAAAGTGGAACCAAAGTCAGATTCCTTGTTTGCGTGCACAAACGAGCCAAATAAGGCCGATTCTGAGTCTTTTTCAGTGGCTTAAATGTAAATTAAACACCCCGCCTTACATTTTCACCTACATACATGATCTTGGTATTATTTTGAAATTCTTTAAATGCTCTTTTACGCACAATCTTTTTGACGTGCAACTTTTGAATTTTTTTTTGCAAAGATACCAACCTAAATTTGGTCTCATCTCACAGTTCTAACTGTGTTTAACAGTGTAGCCTCCTGCTTTCATTGGGCTACACCTCTTTTTTTCTTCTTCCTTTCATTGAAAAGGCGCTTAAGAAGCTGGGCAAGCTTGGGAAGAGAGAGCAAGCCTGCTCTTTTGCATCTGCTCTACCTGCATTATGTCAGTCCAGATGAGGAGGGGGATAAGCAGCATCAACTCACCAAATACGTCCATCCTGCATCACTCTGAGGCACCTGATTTATCACAACGACATAAAAATGTACATAAGAGAAACACAGTTCTGGTACAATAAACAAGTTACTACAATAAAGGCAACGATTGCATTCCAAATGAGGGGGGTGGGGGTGGGGTGGGCAATATGTAAAATAAAAAGGGATGATGAAGGGACTTCGCATTGTCGAGAGCTATAGGGAGTGGTGTAAGCCGGGCTCAGATACAAACTGCTGGGGTAATTAACTGATGCTAGCTCCTTCATTCCAACAGAGAAAGATGAAGGAAGGACGGGGCAGAAAGAGCTCTGACCCACACCGACCAGAGGGACTATACTCGTGTGTGGGGAAGAGGAAGGAGAAGGAGAGGAGGGGACACACACAATGGGTTCATATTTGGTGAGGTAATGTTAGCCCGTGGCCACAAATTGTTCAAACCCCAAGTTTACTCAATCAGCAAACAACACCGCTCAGCGAAATCAAACTGCTTCAGACGTAGCCCACAAAGTCAAACTGAAGTTTATTTATCTTTGTTTGTTTTGGGGTTTTTTTAGCTCCGCTGCTTAAAACAATCAACCGGTCTCCGCAGTTCAGAACACACAGCAGCTAACTTGCCGGTGGCTAACAGCCGAGCTAGCTACTTGAGCGGTCCCAGTCAGACCGTAATTGCGTTCAGCTGCGACTGGGCTTCACGCGGGACACCGCGGTTCCACGCGTGTCCGTGCCGAATACAAAACACCCCCGTTTCAGTGGCAAACGTTGCAGTTCCCGTATGTGTTTTATCGCTTTTATTTTATTTTATTTTTTTACCTTGCGTCTCCTGGTCTCAGCAGTGCCACTCCAAACAAAGCATTGGTATATGACTCGGAGGTTTTGTTTCCAATTATCCACCTTATAACCGTTCACATGGGAGCACCCGGCCGGACTCATGACAGACAAAACATTCAGGATGGAGTTTGAGGTGACAATGAAGAGTCTCCTGGGGTTATTCACTCAGCTAGGCTACCTAGCACGAACTGTCTGTGTCCAGAAAACGTTTCCGTTTGGAAACGGGACAATCGGTGTAGTATCCAAAATGCTCCCCGGGCATCTGATAAACTCGGACGTTTATCGGCCGGCTCTGAATCGGTTCACGTAGCCATCTAAAGGAAGCCCAAGTCCTCAGAGAGCCCTAATCTTCTTGCTCTTTTGACAGTTGTGTTTTCCTTTAACGTTAGCCCCACTTCCACTCTCACGATTAGTTAGCCTGCTAACTCCCGTCTATAGCTTCACAATGCCCGCCCATGTAGATCGTGATTTGTCAACACAGAGCGGTGACGTCACTACGTTTGAGTTCGATGCACTTTGGGTGCGCTGGGTTTCCTCTCCGGCGTCTTCCGTCTTGGCGAGTTTGGGATTTTTATCAATGATGTCACTTGGGGGGAAGTGACACACCTCCCATTCAGGATAACCGGGAGTAAATGGACAATCCGGAGTTTGTAACAGCGTTATTCTTGAAAGGTGCAAAGCGCTTCCATGAGGACAGGAGTTTGCTCAATCTAGTCTAAAAAGAGTCGTATCTCAGATCCGTCATCATCCTATCAAGACACATTCTTTATTTTTTTCGAGACACACAAAAAAGAGTCAATTCCATAAATAAAACAAATCATCAAGTAAAAACAAAAAGACAAGCAAACTCATCCATCACAAAAAAGGCACTCTTTTTCCACTATTTAAAAAAAGCTTGAGGTATATCTAACATCACTATATGTTACAGTTGATGGAGCTTTTATTATTAAGTTGTTTGAGACATCCAAGCAGTACCTAGATTCGTACATGTAGTTTCTCAGCAAGGCGTGAAAAGTTGGAACGTTACTCATGACAAACATTTCACTTGCCGATGTCCATCTTGGACGTCTGAGGAGGATTCTAAAAGCCTCCTGCAGGCTACTTGCAGTTCCTTCATTATAGCTTTAGCTACACCACAGATGCGATGTATAAAAGGAGGTGCAATACGTTCAAAAAGGGGACACATCTGTACACATGCTAAATGTACGGGCCAGCATTAGCTTGCATGTATAATTTACATCTTCATCATCACAAAGATCACACCTCAGAATATGACCTAGATATTTCACATTATTCACCAAACTCAAAACTTGATTTGCTAAATAAAGAGAAGGAAAATTCATTTTGAAACAATTGCTTGAATTGTAGCAATAACAACACTCTTTTAGGATTAAACATGATGCCAAACCGAGCTCCATTTTAGCAAAAACCCTAACTGCTGCTAGACAGCACTGTAGGGAGACAAGACGACCAGATCGTCTGCATACATTAAATAATTTACAAAATGATTACCCACCATACACCCAATCTTACAAACACCTAGTTCAACAGACAGATCATCAAGGTATAAGTTAAAAAGGACAAGAGACAAAATTCCACCTTGCCTGACAAATTAGATACAGGGAAAGGTTCAGAAACCTCAGAACCCCACTTACTGCATAGATTGATGACAATACAATATAATTTCATAAACAATTTATGGTGGTTAACTCTAAAGCTTTAGATCAGAGATCACCAACCTTTTTGAAACTGAGAGCTACTTTGTTGGTACTATCATATGAAGGGCTACCAGTACTGACCTTTGAACTACAAGAGTCCCAGCTAACCTTAAGTTTATGTAATATAGATATGTTTTTAATGCTTTTGCCCTTTTTAAATCTATATAAATACAAGTATGATTAAGATGGAAGAGCAACTGAATAAAATAACATTTTAAATGCAGCTCACTGGAGGGTTGTGTTATTTTTTGAACAGGTTTGTAGGCACCACCTACGGTCCTTAGGGCTACCTGGTACCCGTGAGCACCATGTTGGTGACCCTTGCTTTAGATGCATCTAAGAAACACATAAAAACAGAACTATTATGTTTGTTATATTTGCTGACAATTTCCCCCAAGACCAACAAGGAAAGACCTTTTGGTTGTTTCAGATTGACAGGTTGCATTTTTCTTTCTTCTGTTTTTGTTATTGTACATATTCTACTCCCAAATGTAACAACATGTGTAAAGCTCGTTTCTACTCCTAAAAAAATAACTAATGATAAAAATATGAAAACAGATGCAAGAAAAACATCCTTTTATCTTGCACAATATTTACAGTAGTGATGTTGTGGTGTGACCTTTTCAGCATTAGCACCTACCTTGAAAATAGTTAATTTAGTTATTCATTTATGTTTTAATGGTTGTTGGGGGTCCATTTCCTTTATTTCTTACATGGACTTTGATTTTAAGTCACATCATAAGTTTTGCTTCTTTCCAGTTTACCCCCGATTTATTTCTTTTTAGTTTAAAATACTTGCTTACAGTCTGTGTGTTATGTTATGTTTGTGATTGAAATTTTAAAAAGGTCTATTTACTTATTTATTTGTTCAATTAAATATTTATTAATCTGTGATTAATAAACAAACATTAATAAACAATTGATTCGATAAAATGTTTATTGGTATAACTTTTTAGCCTCTGACTTTCAGTGACAAATAAAATGGAAGTGGGGTGCTCTGTTTTTGCTATCCTGTTTTTTTATTTAGAGTATGTTATAGTTGAAATATTTTATTTATTTATTTATTTTTTCAGTGTCCTGTCTAGCAATGTGGCAATAGGAATTGATGTCTCAATGCCAAATAGAGCTCGACAGATTTTGCTTTCACAAGTGGAGCAAACAGCTTTCGCCATAGTGCTCCGCTTGATTTATGCATGTAAATAGCTTTATTGTGATTCCTGCAGGGAGAATTTCAAATTATATGGACACTACAGTGGGGAAGTAGGAAAGTAAAGGAAGAACAAGAAGAGAAAAAAAGAGAAAGAGAAGAGGTGAAGAGATAAAAGGGAGAGAATGATAAAACGTCCTCCGTCCGCTCCATCACCTGGAAAGAGAGACGCAAAAAGAACAGCACAACCAACAGACATAAGGCAACAGATACAATAGAGTAACACCTTGATGCCATTACTAAATCATATGTATTATTATTTAAGCTGACGTGTAATGTGATACTTGAAAAAGGAAAGTGAAAGAAAAAAAAAGAATAAATAAATAAATTACAGGCTTTCTGTATATAGGTGAACACTTAATACCTGGAACCCTGCACCTTTGGGAGTTTGTGAGAGTGCACTAGTTTAGGTGAAAATTATCCAGAAGGAAATAGCTCGATAGTGGTTGTGGAGAACCAAAGGCCCGCCATCCCCGAGCACAGAGGCAGGGGTCAGTTGAAATATTTATAAATGTATATATATATTTTTTTTATCTTCAGTCGTTTGATTCCAATTGTTACTGTAGTACAATAAAGTAAATGGAGTTTGTAAGGGTCGAGCTTCACACCGTACTCGTTGCATTACCTAGTTCAAGCCTGCCATCTAGTGGAGCTTAGCTGTATCGTCATTATAATGAGGCATTAATCACCGGTAAAAAATAAGTTCTTAGTGTCTGCAAGTTATTGTTTAATACCAGTAGCCTCCACCTTCAGCAAAAACGTGCGTAAAATCGGCGTTTTAGCCTTAATCTTGAAGTTTGCTACTGTAAAGATGATTTTACACATTAAACTGGGTTAAAATTAAAGTGATTAAATGTAAAACCTGAATTTACAGTGGAATAGAATACTTTTAGGTACTATAAATATAGCTAGAATACCTTATTTAGTTTAGCTGAAGGGTTTGATTAATGACGGCCTCCTGGAGAATATGCCAGACTTAAACAGGCAAAACGCGGACAATTTATAATGGTACTGGAAACAGCGGGCTTGCATTTAATTCCCGACTATCCTATACTCTTACACAACCCTGGCTATATTTCAGTGATTTCTTCGAAGAAGGGCGTAATTTGAATTTAATGTGAAAGAAAACAAGGCCCCAAACGAAACGAAAAGAAAATAACCACTGCAACACATTTTGTGGTGTCGTTTCCAGGTTTTTGCACTTGGGGGCAGCCGAATTTAAATTTGGAACTCGTATGAGAAAGAACGTCACACTTTTCAATAAACTGTGTGATATTTTGCCTACAATTATTTATAGTTCACGTATCTGGCAGTTTGCAATCACAAGCTGAAAAGCTATTCTGATTTTTGTTGGAAACAGCCTTTAAATGCATCCCTTCCATACATGAACACCAATGCCCACACTTATAAAGGCTCCTCTTTGTCCGCAATAATCCTGCAAAAAAGTTTTAAACATGTCATACTTTCCAACCCATATTTCCTGCAGATCGAACCCACATAAAAACGCTTCACCAATTCCCCACGTCTTTCCAACTAGAATTTGTAGATTGTTAAAATTAAATTTTTACTTGTCTGTTATCTCTTTCAACAGAACTCGACTCTGAGGCAAACATGCTGAAAAAAAACTTTACCGTGTGTTGTTTACTGTGTAAGAAGAAACCAGGGTATGAGTTTGGGGTTTGGGTCAGGGGCGAGACAAACGTGAAATGAATAAGAAAACCTGATGAATCTTCTATGTAATGTTTTTCATTGTGATTTTCCAGGAAGGAGCACAGAGTAAACCCTCCAGTGAATATTTTTTTTCACTTGTTAAAGCACAGCAGTAAAGGGGACTCTGGAATTACGCACCTCAGCCCTGATTGGATGGAGATAAATTACTAAATTTTTTAAAATTTGTGAATTTTTTTCTGGGATCAATTTTCTTCACAAACTTTTGGATATATATTTCAAAGAATGTCTTTACAGCAGGAAAACAGTGTGTCTGCTTGTTGTTTGGAATCAGCTGGCTTAGAATTAAGTGGAACACGAGAGATAATCAAAGACTCAGAACCAAAACGCTTACTACATGTTGGACTGTGTGTAAACATAAGACTTTCATTTAGAGTAGAATATGTACATTTAAAGACATTTACATACTAAAATTGTAGAAAATTCTCATTCTGGATATGGTGCTTTGTAGTGTGTTCATAGCAACTAAAACTTTTCAGATATTGTCACGTTACTATCACACACTTCAATATATTTAAGTAAAATTGTATGCATAGACCAAGACATAGTGTGCAATTGTGATGTGGAAGCACAATTAAGCTTTTCTTTCCCTAAATTACAGCTGCAACTATGTTGGTGGTAATTCTTTTCTTTCACTTTCCATATCTAAAAACCAGACTTTTTGCCTGTTTTCTCATGTTAAACAGCTCAAACTATCAGATTGGATAATCTCTGAGAACAAATACTTTAAAGATTTACTGCTGATTCTCTGTTGGATTTAGGTCTGAACCCTAGACTATTCTAGCTCTAGCTGTATGTTTAGGACCGTTGTCTTGATGGAAGGTAAACCTCAGACCCAGTCTGAAGTGTTTTGCAGCCTGTAACATAGTTTCATCCAGGTTTTGCCTGTAATCATCTCCATTAATTTTTCTATCAAGTCTGACCAGCCTCCCTGTTCCTGTTGAAGAAAAGCATCCACACAGTGTTGCCACCACATGTCTTTCTTCTTGCCACCTTTCCATAAATGCCAGGTTCGTGGAGTCCAAGACTAATAGTTGTCCGGTCAACAGAACATCCCTATTGAGCTATGGATCTCTGTAGCTCCTCCAGATTTACCCTGGACCACGGCTGTTTCACTGAATAACCCGCTTCTTGTTAGTTGAACGGCCATATCGGTAGGTTTGCCATACTCTTTCTACTTCCAGATGACGGATTGAACAGTTTTCCATTAGATGCTTTAAACCTGGCAGATCGTTTCACAACTAAGCCCTGCTTTAAACCTCTTCAAAGCTTTATTTTGACATGTCTGTTGTGTGCCCTGGTCTTAATGTGCCCTGTTTTCAAGCAAAACTCTTAGACTCTTCAGTTCCCAATGCTATGTTTGTCTTGATATACATTATCAAATAAAATGATAAAAAATACTTGAATTGGTAAAGTGCTTGTTGTTCTAATCTTAATAAAAGGAAAAGCACTAAAACTCATTCTCTTTTGTGTTTCTTCTAGTAGCAAGCTATTAAGAGACAAATTACTGCATACGGTAGTTGTTGTTTTTTTTTCAAGAGTTGCAAATGTATAAGAAAGCATACAATAAAATGTTACAGTTTTAATCACATATTAAAGCTGGATGAAAAAAAACATGCTGCAGAAAGATTCTGGAACTATTTTTTTTTTTCTGTGTCTGATTCATCACATAGGATAAATATCCTTGAGATAATCCCAAAAACTAAATTCAGACATGTATTTTCATAGAATATAATGTCTGTAAACTGGCTGCGTCTTTCATATAGAGAAGAGTACTAAAATTAGAAGGCATATCGTCAGACAGGACATCTGCATCTCGCTGGCTCTCAGCCAGAGATGCTGGGATCTGACCTGTCAGCTGCTATTTCACGTCATCACAAGGGGTGAGCAGGGCAAGCCCAGTCACTTGGGGAGCGCTATGGATGGGTTCAAACGGAAGTCTACAAATGTCAACCAGGCCAAAAAATTATCCAAAACTTCCCCGTTAGTCATAAGGCCTGGGCTGCATGTGAGACGTTTTCCAGAAAGATGCTTCATTTCTGCTCAAGCATGAGAAATTCTGTTGTGGGGCCAAACATGAGCCACAGATGATCATGGTAGGGGGATTTTTTAAAAGGATTAAACAAAAACACTGTAACATTCAAAATTAATATTCAATTCAATTTTATTTATATAATAACGCCAATTCACAACTCATGTCATCTCAAGGCACTTTACAAAGTCAAATTCAATCAAATCATGTAGACAGATTGGTCAAAAAGTTTCCTATCTAAGGAAACCCAGCAGATGACATTGAGTCTTTCACTGGCAGCATTCACTCCTCCTGAAAGAGCGTAGAGCCGGGCCAGATGTTGCTTTTATGACGAGTTAGAAGCTGAAATAACATAAAATAATGCAAAATTGGAGAGTAGTAGGAGAATGTAACACAGTGAGTAAAATAGTTCATTATATCATCCAGCAAACTAAGCCTATAACAGCAAAGTAAGGTTTTAAGCCTACTCTTCAAAGTAGACAAGGTTCACAGAATAAAAACTGGGTGTTGGTTTCACAGTTACATGTACATGTACAAGTGCAATATTTCTTTTATTAGAAGTGTGAGGACTCCATACAAAGATATCAGCTACTGTTCTTCACATTGTGGCCTCCATTTTTAACACATATTCTCTCTGACACATAAATGTGACCTAAATACAACACTTCAATCTGTAGAACAGGCATGTGGTATGAAGTATTGGCATCCATTAGACCATATTTACCCTTTAACACATGTTAATGTTTACACAGATTCCCTTGTTTCTCTCTATATGTGTGCCACGTGGCAAACATGTAAACATAGTACATTGGGTTTAGGTATAAGTACTTAAGGTTGCCAGGGAGCAAAATATGGGGCATTGAACTTCCCCTTCTCATTGACACTGCAATATCAGTAGTTGACCTATTTATTTCAGGTGAAATATGGGTTATCATTCAAAAGAAGAAGTTCGATTTTTTTCACGAGTTATGCCTTGTGAAAATAATAAAAAAAAAAAAATAATATATATATATATATATATATATATATATATATATATATATAAATATATATATACATACATAGACACACACACACACACACATATATATATATATATATATATATATACATACATACATACACACACACACACACACACATATATATATATATATATATATATATATATATATATATATATATATATATATATATATATATATATATATATGATGTCTTCAAAATACTTTAAAACTACTGTAACTAGATCAATAAGTATCCCTTATACATTTTTGCTGATTTACTTTATATACTATCACTGCTACTTGGTTTTCTGTTTTCATTTCTTTCCATATTGTTGAAATTTTAAATTGTGTACTATTCCACTAGGTGAAGAGATATTTTCCCATACAGTAAACTTTTTTTAAAAAAAACTTAATGACCTTGAAAAAACAACACATTACAGCAGAGACTTTGTTTGAACACATCAGAAGATCTTTTAAGACATTTGTTTGTCCCAGGTGGAGCTCTTTATTTACAGGTTCTTTAGAAATAGACGAATAACAAGTTAAGAAGAATAATGTTGCTCTGAATTTTTTTACACTCACAGTGCTAGATGGTGTCCACATTAACCCATCCCTAAAAACATGTATAGATGCTTGAAAAAAAAACATCTACGTTTTGTGTCATCTCTAAAAGAAATGTTTGGGTACGGTTTAGCGCATGTATTTAGTCATCTGATCACTAAACCTAAGTTTGGATATTGAATCAGAACAATGAACACCATTCCCCTCCTGCATGTTTTTGCAAAGATCTGCAAACATACTTTTTATGATAGATGTTTTAGATGTTCGTTTTGGGACTTGACAATTTATTTTTTGAGCATGCATACAGCAAATAAAGGCAACAATTCACAATTACAAACTGAGTCATTTGAAACTAACTTACATATCACGTTGTGACATTTTAAAGAACTACGTGAACCGTAGGCTGTTTCAACTAATAACGTATCGTTCATGACTGAGCTAGCACATCAGGCTGGCTCGGTAACCGAAGTTATTTGAGCAATGCCAGAATTGTTACCTTGAGTACCGTATTATATAAACACATATATACATATTGATACAATAGATTTAGCCTGTTCCTAACAGCAACAAAGAAAGAGCTGTTTGGCGACCGAAAGAACCAAGTCGTTTGTGAGTTGAGCCAAGTTATGAGGATCTTAGAAAAGGAGACGAAATTCCCATCAACAGTATCTGCCGCAGACTGGAGTGTGACGTAAAAAAGGTGCGCCGTAACTACGCGAAGAACGATGGCGGTGTCTCAGCCGAAGCTGGACAAAGACAGCGAAGACTCCTCTCTGTTGCCTTTAGTTCATGATATTATCAAATGGTAAGAGCACGGCCAAATGTAGAATGTGCTGTTGTGTGTGTCTAGACTCGTATGCCTGCTCAGCCCGGCAACGCGGCGTTACAGAGCATGTTGATGACCCGTTAGCTAAAGCTAACATACAACTTACCTGTCCGTTGGAATTGTAACGTGAAATGTATCACTAATAAAGAACAGGCACGGTTTTAGACCAGTCGTTGGCGAATTGAATTTTGAATATATTCGGCCGAATTGGGGCTGCTTGTTTTAATCCAAGTCTTGGTTACGTAACATACAAACAAGCCAATACAAAACTGATTGCAGAAACCAATGGTGTAGAAAAATCCAATTCTCAGCAGTGTTAATGTTTTGCTGCGTTTTTCCCCCCCAAATACAAACATCGACCTCAGATAGGTGATCGTCTCACCAGGTCACAGAAGGGGGGAAGAAAAAAAAAAGAAAAAACAGGTCACAGAGGCTTTTATTGAAAACTTTCATGTGACTATAGCTGAGCTGCTGTTTTGGCATTTAAACATCTGTTGCATGGAGATGCAGCTTCTTGTAAACTTTTATCAGAACATTTCCAGCCTCTTAAAAACTGTCTGCTATCTGCTGTGTTAAACTTCAGCTGTTCAGAGCACAGATGCATTTAACCTTTGTTACTGTGCATGCGTTTTTTTTTTGTGTGATCGTGATAATGTGTGCATCGTTATTGCAAAGGTGCTATAGTGTAATTGATTTATATGGCACTACTGTGCTTTTCAAAAATCTATCTATTTTTCTTGTTGCTTTTTTATATTTCGAATGTTGCTAAAAAAATAAAACTGAAGAAAACACATTTGACCTCATATTTACGGCCAGATTTAAAACGAATAAAAAGATTGAACACCCCTTTTACTACCATGAAAGCAAAATTAACATTGATTAAATGTACTAGTTTGAAAACATGTTTTTAGTTCAGTTTCCAATTTTGAAAAACCACAATTTTGTGTGTGAACGACACTGACAAAGCTCTACTTTAATTCAAAGAAATACTTGTTAACCAATCAGATGTCATTTTCTATGTGATGAACTGCCTGTGAAATCAAGTCATTATCAAAAGCTGAAATAATCATCTCAGCTGATAAAATGACTTGAAATTGGGAATACATTTCACAAGTCTTATTCAATTTGTTTATTCCCAATAAATTTTACTGTGACACTTGTATATTGATTAAACATTTAGTTTAATGTTTGTTCCGTTGTATCACTTTTTACAGCCATATATCCATGCATATGTGTAGAGACACAGACAATAGCGATGACAATTTTATATCCATAATATTTTGTGATACTGCCTAGTAAATGCAAAATGATCTAAATTATCTACCCCAAAGACTTTGATTCTAAGTCCAACAAGGTTGTTTTATGTTTTAGCAACTCATATACATCCATGCTAAGTCCAAAGTTTGATATATATGTGGACAAATGTTAATTTTTAGACCACATGTAGTCCAGTTTTAGCCTAGAGGTCTGTTACCAGATGTTTAGATGTCAACCCAAAAAAGTGCTTGGAGGATGAGGTTAAAAGCACAACAGATTAATTTGGCTTTTGTCTTTTTACTTTTTTCTTTTTCTTTTTAAGCATGGACAAGGACAAGGAGGGTCCAGATGTTCACCAAGAGCTGACGAAGCTGAAAACCAAGATCCAGAAAGCCCGGGAGCAAATCACCAACATGCCCGGGATAGACAGCAGTCCACAGGAGCAGCAGCAGCAGCTCGCCACTCTGAGAGAGCAGGTGCGCACCAAGAACCAACTGCTGCAGAAATACAAGAGCTTATGCATGTTTGATGTACCCAAAGCATCATGACACTGGTGGATGGGTACTTCCCTGACTACAAGAAACCACATACTGATCAAGGACATGGCATGGTCATGATTTTTCCAGCAATGCGGGACGTTTTGTGTTATTTTGTACGTGTTTGGGTCTGTACATTTTGTTTCTTGCATTTTCTAATCTTGTAATTTTTTTGTATTAAAGTAATTTTCAAAACCCTACCTTGCTGTTGTCATTGGAATATACTGCCATTTGTTTGTCACTATTATTTGGATTTAATCCAATGACATTTTTTAAAGGCGTCTAAATGTTAAGGGAGTAGATCGGTTATGGGAAAAGTAGAAATTCTCCCTTGGACATATTTTTGTATTAGCACTGCTGATATTTGGTCAAGAAAACTGAAAGAAGGTGGTTAAATATATGCATTGAATGTATTATGTTTGAAATGAATCCCAAGAGAAACAGAGGCTATGAAAGTATCAAGTGTTTTATTTTTTTTTCTTTATGAAAAAAGTATTTGAGGACATGACAAATACACATGCATTCATTTTGTTCATTCTGCAAAACAAACATTCAAAGTGCCATTCTATCAGAGAATCATGGCAAGATGTAAACATTTCTTCCCTTTGATGCTGCTCTTAAAGAGACAATGCAGAATCACATTTACAGCATTTTCAGAGCCTGTATTGCACCGCGTCTCGGCCCTATTTGGATCTACAGTTTTTTTGTTTTTGGTCTCCTGTTTTTCTACAGGCCGGTTGATTTTTAAGCTTCAACAGTTCAGAAAAGTCTCTGTATTGCAAGGATGTCAGCAAATAACGCAGCTTTTGTCTTTGGTCTGGCTGCCACCTATTGCTTTCTCTTTGATGTACGTTAAGTCACTGTGCACGCTCGGTCTGCGCGCAAACGGCGCCACTATCCCGTACGCGTTCCCGTCTTTGCATCTCTTGTTCCTGAAGGACTTTCTGTGTAAAACGTCGCAGTACTGAAGGGAAACCTTACAGTGCCGGTCGGGACTCATCTCGTTGGGCAGCTTGGCCATGGTAAACAGGGTCTGGAACATCTGGTCGACGTTGGTGTTCTTTTTTGCAGAGATCTCAAAGTACGCACAGTGCTCGTCCCCGACCAGCTTCTCGATCTCTTCGTCCTGCACCTCTCTGTAAAAGTCCCGGTCGCACTTGTTGCCACAGATGACGAGCGGGACGTCCACTTTCTCTTTGGTTTTGTTGCGCAGACACGACTTGGTTTCATGGATTTGACGCTTCAGGCGCTGCACCTCTTGGAAGGAGTCTCTGTTGTCCAGGCTGAACACCAGGATGAAAACATCACCTGTTGAAACAAGAGGAAAGATGTTTAATACTTAATAGAGAAAATGGGATTGGAACCACCGGAGCGCGTAATTTGCGTTTTGATGCCAAGCTACAAAACTTACCAGTGAGAATAGACAGTCTCCTCATTGCGGGGAACGGGTGGTTCCCAGATGTGTCGAGGATGTCCAGCTGGTACACGTCCCCTCTGATGCTGTAGAACTTTCTGTGAAAGTCTTCAATGGTCGGCGTGTACTGGTCATCAAACCTCTCGTTGAGAAACCGAGAGATGATAGCCGTCTTCCCAACTTTAGTGGAGCCAAGAATCACCATCCTGTGGCAATTCTTGGCCGGAATGTCGAAGTCGTTCTCGGTTGGAGACATTTTCTTAATCATAACAGCAGCAGGTTGCACCCTGTGTTCGGCGGTGCCTTATCAATGTGAAGATAGTTTTAAATCCAAGCAGTGATGGGATCGCTCTGATCGCGCTCTTTGTGAATCTGCAGGGCTGCTGGCTGAGAATATATTGGGGAGGATCGCCGCGCCTCCGTTGCGTCATGGCTCTCCCTGTGGCGCTATAGGAGAGCAGGAGTGGAGAGCTGCAATCAGAATGTCTAGCGAGGCTGTGATTGTGCGTCAGTTCTGCAGAGCCTCCATCAACAAATAAAATGGTCAGCTACAAGCTATATTTTCATATGCTTGCCACTAAGAATAGCATCGTAACATTTGTTTATTCCAGTAATTTAACATCCTTTTTGACTGATATGATTGAATTGAACTGCTTATATATTTATGCGTATAAATTGGATGATCTGATACTCTATGTAAAGTACCCTGAGACAACATATTCTGTGAGTTGTTGCTATGTATATAAACTGAATTGAATTTCAATTGAATTATAATAATGAAGCGCAGAAAGAATCTTTAT
The DNA here is from genome assembly GCA_037039145.1 of Fundulus diaphanus. Taxonomy (NCBI): domain Eukaryota; kingdom Metazoa; phylum Chordata; class Actinopteri; order Cyprinodontiformes; family Fundulidae; genus Fundulus; species Fundulus diaphanus. The sequence goes on along the minus strand of CM073140.1, from coordinate 27,098,733 downwards.
ACACATAATACTGTATGCTTCAGACTTCTGTTTCCATATATTTGGCGATCATTAAAATTAGAATATTAAATAAGTATAAAGAAGGATGATTAGAGAAATTGCATGCATGTTAAGGCTTTCACAATCATGGGGAAGACTGCTGGCTTGACAGTTGTCCAGCAAATAGTCACTGACACAATCAACAGCAAAGACAAAAAAAAAGGTTATTATTAAAGTTCATTAAGAGGCGTGTCGAGAAATATGAATGGAAGGTTGAGTGGAAGGGAAAAACTGCAGTGGAAAAACTGCTTGGATAAAGGCAGCCTTGAGAGGATTACAACGCAAAAACAATGATTAGTTAAATCTGTTCTTAAGCACAGGTGTATCCAGGACTTGGGCTATAACTGTTGAATTATTTTTTAAAAGTCATAACTGAACCGGAGACTATTGTTATAATTAGAAAACATGTTTGTCATATGGCTATGTTTATGGGTTTATGAATAAGATTGTGGATAAATTGGCCACGGATCTAAAAATTAGCTGATCTTGATTGACCGACAGATATGATTTAAATCATCCATAATCACTGGAAATTACTACTGGTTTGTCCATGCTTTTCTCATTCTTTTGTGGTCCTTCTGCTAAAAAAGCATTATAAAATGTTCACTTTTTCTGTTTTTACGCATAGAAATAAGGTTTCATAAATCTCAAACTGTGTTTTAACAGCATAGAATCATCCAGCTAAGTGAGGTCTAAATACATCTGATTCTAAACAACAGATTGTCCAGGTTTATTTAAAAAAGAACACCAAAATAACCTCGTTAACTTAGCTCCGCTCCAAGAGCTACAAATAATCATCCACAGCAATATTTTCTTACAACCCAGGCCCAGTGGAGTGGATAGGGAGATTGCCCATTAACATGGACTGGATGTGCTAATAAGTAAAAGGAACCTCTGAGTTTAACATATTCTTCCCTCTTGGCATCCCTCTTTGATGTGTCACCCTGGGCAGAAAGCAATATTGCCAATAAAAAAACAAAAACAAAAAACCTGGTGCAGAACACAAGCCACATAGCATGTTTAGACAGCTAGGAACCATACAACTCCCATCATTCATCACACCTCTTTAGTTATTTTAATAATTATTTCTACTTGGAAAATGTCAAAATGCAAGAACAGTGGAGGCAAACGTCATAGTTGGTAAAAAAAGGGTGGTTAAAAAAATCTAGGGAGAAGTCCAGCTGGCCGTAGCTACTGCCTTCAAGCCATTCAATCCAATCTGTATTGACTTTCTCATATGGCCTATTAATTAAGGTAGCCCAAGATAGAGCCTGCCGTTTGTGACTCAGACTCTGCTCATCCACTTTGTCCACTTTAAGCACTCATCACCTTTCACCTATCCTCTCACCTGTGAATCAGCGTGGAGAGGAAAGTGATTGCTGGTAAAAGCGAAAGTCTTGAATGTGATTTAAGTGTCGTGTGTGCTGCCACATATGATAGACCTTCTTCTAGGACTCAATTCTTTTTCCCTTTTTTTCTGGTAAGATTTAATCGTCACATTGGTTTTCACCATTTGATGTACCCAGCTTCCACATGAGGTGTAGGAAAAACATTTTTGGTCAAGTGCAACGCATACATTTTCACACCCCTTGAAATTTCTCACATTTTGTCCTGTTTCAACGTAAGGTGTCAATGTCTTTTGTTAGGGTTGCATGTGATGTCCATGGCTCCCTGAACAGGGTTCATATTTCTTTTATAAAAGTGCAGTAAATGTGGAGTTAGCACTCTCCTGCATTGAAGACCCCCCACAGACCCCACTGATGCTTCCTTTGTGCCTTTGGACAGAGAGTCTGGCTTATGAGCTCTGAGCACTTTATCCCACCTTAGAAGCAAAGTAAATTTCATGCATTTTAACTAGTTGTGGGGTGAAAGAAGAAGTGGATTGACCATTCGAACAGCCACTGGAGATGCCTTACTCTGATACAATTAAATAAAATCCAGGGTCACCAGTTGCTTTTAGATGTTACCTCACTAAAAAAAATGCAGATATTCTGCAAAGGCTCAAATTTTTTTAGAGAAAATCACGGCCAAGGAAATAGCCAGAGAGATCGTGGTATAACTGTTGAGAATCTGAAAGTAGATCCACAGGTGGGAAAAATCTTTTGACAGGATAACTGTAAGTCATGTGCAAATCTGTAAGTTACAAGACGTTCTACACAATGCCATGTTGGGGACACAACACACACTCAGAAGGAGGTGCTGTGGCCTGCATGCCATCACGCGTTGTGGAAAATTAACGTTGCATGTCACCCAGAACAAAACACCCGCACGGTGAAAGATGTTGGTCCCCATCATGCAGTGGGGATGCTTTTCTTCAGCAGGGTCAGTGTCAGAGAGAAGGGCTCAAGCTGAAAACATCTTGGAAAAAACGTATCAGAGGCTGCAAAGTCTCATCAGATAAACTCACATGAAATCCAGATTAAATAGTAAGGCTCAGTTGGTTCACTAAAGGTGAAAAAAGTACCAGGGACATATATCATATATACTGTTGAAAAGTTCTGTAATACCAACAAATCAGCCTGACTAAGAGAGCAATGTACAGCACCAAACACAGGCTATTCTGAAGCTGCTGATTGTGTTAAGACAACAGTAACAATATTTTTAATAGAGCATAATGCACCCCTTTGTTGCAGGCAATTGCCACAGTAATTTGTAGGTCAACCTCCTGGTTCCAGTGATTTCACTGGGTTTACAAACCTGCGTCATTCTTTCATTTTATTGGAGCAATACAGAATGTCAACCAGGTTCCAACATTGATATTGTTCATCGTAAATAGTCAGCACTGGTTTCATGTCAGCTTCTCTTCTGCAAATATCCTGTAACCGCTCTAAAATGATCTTTATTCACAATGCATAAGTCGAAGGTAAGCTTAGCCATATGTCTCTGTGTTTACCTCATCATATTTTGTGAAACCTCATCCCCACCAACATCGGTGACCTTCTTTAGCCTTCTGTGGGGCAACAGGTTGAAATCAGATAGGTATACACCTAAGCCAGGGTTGTTCGAAAAGCCTCACTAATGGACTTGTGCAAGCTGTGTGGCGTGAACCTGTGCTACATCCCTGACTATTGGTTGGAAATTTCAGCCAGTGTTTTCACAGAGTTGCATGAAACACATCACGTGCAGAACATCACAGTTAGCATGATACTGCTTCCATACAACAATGTTACAGGGACCTATTCTTAAAAACAATTGTGCATTTCAGTTGGCTGGCATCAACAAGTTAAATCTACTCAGCATTAATCGGGATAAATGGTGGTAGAAGGCTTTTGTGCATTTAGCAAATTTTGGATTTCATCTGCTATAAATGACATGAGTCCTCCACTTTTTACAGCAACAGGCTATAGTATACCGTGTCCTCATGCACAGTCACTTAAGCATGTTTTTGTGCCCAGGCCGGTCTCCAGCCTGTTTTCATAGATAGATGGACTTCTGTACTCACGCAATCCTGGCAACATGGCCCAGCAGAGTAAACACAGCGGTGGCAGCCCGCTCACGCCATGAACAATTATACACATTATACTAATTTTCTTCCCACCAATGTTTGCTTTTACCAATTAGTAAGGAGCACAGATAAGCCCTGAAAGACAAAAAAAATATGGAGTTCATGTGCAAGGAAAAAAAAAAAGATTCACAGCTGGTGTGGAAACACGTTTCCCCCCCCCCCCCCCCCCCCCCCCGCCTTTGTTTTGGTCACATTATCCCTTTCGCAGCGTCTCAAAGCGAGGTTGTATTGGCAAATAATTCATGCCAGTATGCCTCTAAGATTTTGAGGAAATTGCTCTTGTTTTGATTTTTGTTCAGTTTGCCTCTTAAAGAGAAAAGTGGAAATCATCTCTATATCAGAAAACTGGGTTTTATAATAACCTTAAGTAACTAGGTGAGGTAAACACAGATCATCTTGGGGTGGCAAAGCAAAACCAAGCGTCGACATTGTGAGCTCTACGTTTTGCAACTCTTTCAAACAAGTTCTCGTTTCAAAAACATAATCAAAAAAAAAAAAAGTAATAAAACAATGCTGGGCCAGAAAGGGACCAGCACCTGCCCCCAGCTAAAGATGCTACTGGTAAAAATATAAACTTTCAAATATGTAAGCTTTTTAAGAGGTGAATTATTCTTAACTAAAAAGAATCTAACATGTTTTGTGTTATTCTCTTCCACCTCATCTCTTGGCTGTGTGTCTCTGGAATGGACTGTCAACCTGTCCAGGGTGTACCCCTCTCTCCCACTGGGTGCTGGAGACAGGCCTGAAAAGTATTTAGCTGGAATGCAACGTGTGGACATCTTCACCAAGAATGCCAATAATTGTGATGGTTGCTAAAAACATTCTTCATCTATACCAACTGGTCCTCGTAAGGTGGCTGGTGCTCATCTCCAGCAGTCATTGGGCAAGAGGCGGGGCACACCCTGGACAGGTCACCAGTCCATCACAGGACAGACAACCACACACCAGTTAACATAACCGTCACACTTTGGACTGCAGGAAGAACTCACGTGTGACTCTGTCAGTATAAAAGACCAATATAAAATGTATAAGTGTTGTTTATACATGTAAAACACTTTTCCTTATTGTAAGGCAAGTTTATTTGTATAGCATATTTCAATACAAAGACAACACAAAGCGCTTTACATGATTAAAACAAAGGGAAATAAAAACAGAATAAAAAAATAAAAAAATAAATAAATAAAAAAGCCGTTACATACAGCAAAGCCGGAGGCCACACAGGACAATAGGATAGCTCAAAACCAACCAAATTTAAATAAACAAAACGAAAACAAAGCAGCAGGGTCTCCGGCGAGCTGCAGCAGATTTATATCTGAAATGAAGTTAGATTAATACGTGATTTTTGGCAAAAATGGCAGAAGGCAGGGGAAGCCATTGGCACCTACCAGAGCTGGCTCACTCCACCCCGACCAGAAAGCCCTTTCCGGCCCAACAGCAGGAGGATCCGCTTGCCAGTACGTTCTGTGTATAAATAATTGTCATTTTGTGCTATTGAACTACATGGGTGTAGTGCAATAAAAAAAAAAAAAAAACAGCTTACGTTGACAAGCTGACCTGGAGAGGGTGAATTACAACCACATCCCAGTATCAAACAGGAGACTTCAGGCAGCTTCTAAATTTAAACAATTTGAATTAACCAACTAAAATTGCCAGTCTTATACAGAAGGAGAAATATTACTTAGTGATTTCAGCGTTTTAGAGTTTCGACCACTGCAAGTTAACCAAGTGACCTTCCCACTGAAGTGTGACCAAATGCGGCATGAAGAAAGCAGGTAAGAGAGTCTGCTTTTATGCTCACACCCATTGAGGTAATTAGGCGCCAGGTGTCCTCAACCTGGGGCAGTCTTCATCCTGCTACACATATAATTATGGTTTGAATATGATATTAAAGCAATGCCCAAATATGAATTGTTTTACATCATTAAGCAAAATTAAAAAAATATGATAATCAGTGGATTTAGAAACCTGGACTGTAAGACAAATGTTGATACTTTTTTGTCTGTATGTGGGTATGTATGCATATTATGTAACAATGTGTATATGTGTGTATGTTTGGACTTTTGCCATGTATCTACAAGTTTATTGGCGTTATATTAAATGTATACTAATATATTTAACATTCAAATAGCATCTAGCATGTCATACATCAATTATATATATTCCTTTTTGACAAAGCTTATAACTAGAGTGGCTCATGTTACTCTGAGCTACCTTTATAGTTTTACTGCTATAGGCTTAGGCTACTGGAGGACATCAGGATTTAATTTTCTCACTCTATAGAGTTCTACTGTTCTTCAATTATGCATTACGTGTTGTCATTTCTGCTTTAACTTTCTGTTCTCTCTCTTTTATCTTCATAGTAGGTAAACCTGGTCTGGCGTTCTGTTAAATGTGACATCATCCAGAGAAGACAGATCATCCGCTATTACCATCTAATGTAGAACAGATTACTAGATCAATGTGTGCTTCTGTGCTTGTTTGTCTCTCTTGTTGTGTCTCTGCTCTGTCTTCTGTAACCCCCAGTCGGTCGAGGCAGATGACTGTTCATACTGAGCCCGGTTCTGCTGGAGGTTTTCCTTCCCGTTAATGGGGAGTTTTTCTTCCCACTGTCGCTTCATGCTTGCTCAATATGAGGGATTTCAGCAAAGCCATGGACAATGCAGACGACTCTCCCTGTGGCTCTACGCTTCTTCAGGAGTGAATGCTGCTTGTCGGGACTTTGATGCAATCAACTGGTTTCCTTATATAGGAACATTTTGTGAGGAGGAATGGCGATAGTAGGAGGGTGGACAGGCAGGCAATCTTCCTGGTAAGTCTGAAGTTCACAGGTGCGGGGGCTGAGGCTTGCTGGAGATCAGGATGCTCTTAAAAACATGGATTGGTAAAGTGAGACCTGGATCTTGCCGAAGGAACGAGAGGTGGTCGGGAGCTGATCAAAAATCAGCCCGGACAACCAGGAGGATCTGCTGAAGGATAACAATGCAGGATTAGAAGAGCTCGGGTAAATCACAGACAAGGTTGCTACAAACTAGCTGGTCATGCTTACCCCCTGAAGTGAGCTGATGCTCTGACGCTTTGGAAAACTAAATGTTCTGACATTTTACATTTTATGGTATAATATTCTGCCATAAGGCTAGTGAAAGTTAGGCTTTTGGAAATGTGTTCTGGCAACTACTGATACAGTATATTTACACCTGACACTGGTCAGGTGCATAGATCTGACACTGTTTTGTACTCCCCTCCTGGCTGATACATTTATACAGCCACATTTTCTCTAATTCCCCAGTACATAACACCTCTGGCTAAATAATAAAAATAAGCAACTGTCAGTCTACAAAAACAGTTTAAGCTTATATATGGCTAATCAGATTCACTGTGCTTAATGTTAGGTGTGTACACAAGAAAACTAAACGTTAAATCAAAGGAAAAGGTGGTTCATCACTAAAGTAGTTTGAGGGTATGCTTCTGTTTTCACCTTTTGACTCCTTGCAGATGTGTTTGTTTTCATCGGGTTTTTAAAAGACATGTATCAGAATAAAGGTGGACAAAGTTTTGTAATATATTGTAAAAGCCTTGAAGTTTGGAAGGCAACTGTGTGTTATATGGAATATCCTCATGTGACTGTTCATGTATGTTTATGAGGCTCTACTGTGTTTAGATGCTTGTATTCATGGACGAATTGAAAGTTTTCTTTTGTTATCCCATTCCCTGAGCTATGTCTCGTGAAAAAGATACTGAGTATCCACAGAACTGGTAGTGCCAGGTAGCTAGTGACAGAAAGTCTTTTGCTAGAAAAAAGTCAAACACATTCAACCAACAACAGACAGATTCCTTCTTTGTAAAAAGAGGTGCTCAATTCTTCTTTAAAATATAGATTATATTGTATAATATAAGATAACCTACAGAAGTATTTTCTTAACTATATGCACACCACAGCAACAACAACTTTAGCAATGGTGGGGTGGTGGGGGGGGGGGTTATAATAGAGTAGAGAGGAGTTATCTGACCAACAGCCTGGGTCATGTGCTTGTAATATGACAACAAAGAAGAGAACATCCTGAGAAATCAACCCATGTTCCGTATTGTAAGTCTTTAACATCAGCTTTGAAATCTGCAGAGTCAGAGTAAAGCAGCTGAATATAGAGAGATAAGGCTACTTCATGGTGTGTTTACATGCCGTGTGTTCTAAGACCGTTGCGTGTCAGGCAGGGCCATGCTGCAGAGAGTCCGATGAATGAAGCATGATCCTTTGATTTCCAGGACAAAAGCCTAAAACGTCAGAGCCCATCAGCTCACTGTGGGTAGTTGGTTGGCCGAACACCTGTGTTTTGGTAGCGCGACAATATGCCAGCCGTGTTTTCCTTAATCTGTGACATAAAGAGTGATTTTACACATGAGGTGCATGAGGTTGTAAATATACTGTATCAGTGAAAACATCTCCAGAAGCCTAACGTTCACTAGCCTTATGGCAGAATATTATACCAGAAATTATAAAATGTCAGAACATTTAGTTTTCCAGCCCCTCTTAGAACATCCTCTAACGATCTGTAATGATTTGGGATAGCTTGCCGACCTCACTTGCACTGAACAAACAGCAGTTCACAGGGTTTGCCTCAATTGATCTTTTTGACTAAGGATCCTTTTTGCCAGGTGGTTAATTTCATAATGGACTCACAAGCAGATTGTGCAAATTCATCTCATTACCCAGGCCCAGAATCATTGCTGGAAAGATTTCAGTCAGATCAATATTCACATGCCCTTCCTAAAAACGGTGAGACAAAAAAAGACTTCTTATCTGCACACTGAAATTTTTGTCATTAATCTACCTAGCCACCTACCTTTTCAGGCTTGCCAGAGGTCAGCCCCAACAGATGGGGTTTTGATAATATCCAGAGATTTGTTTCTGTGGAGGGTTAGTTATTTTGTCTTGCGTTCAGCCGGCACCAAAGTCAGTTTGGTGTTTTGGAAGTACATAAACCGGTGCCTTGCAGGCATTCATTCTCTGTCATCTGGATCGCATTTTGACAAATTACATCCACAAAAAGGTTTGATGGAGTTTCAATGAGAAGTAGTGAAAATAATGCTAAAGTGTAAGAAAACTTTTGCATGGCTTTTCCTTTTTGGATATAAAAAAAAAAAAAGAGTGGTGTGCATAGTTAGTGGGCCCTCCAAACTCAATAAGCTGTAATACCGCCATTCAATGTAATTACAGCTGAGACATCTTTTGAGGAATGCGCTTACCAGCTTTGCACATCTAGAAACTGAAACTCTGAAAGTCAGCAGAGGTGCATGCGGCGATGAGGCTGAAATCTAAATCCAACAAAAAAGGTCATACAGCTTTTCAGATAAGGGAATGCTGTGTTATGATCCATGTGTTCTTAATGCTGCCTCAGAAAACCTGGATGATGTGCTTGTTTAGCAATTAAGCAAACTCAAAAGATGAGAGTAAGAGAAGGCAAAACTCCCTGAGCCGGATAAGTTTGCATGAGACATTGTCCCAAAATGTACTGCCAAAATTTTGTAACAAGTGGACCATAAAATCCTGATAAATTAATACCGAGCTGAATGTGAATCTGCAGAGAAACACACTCAGTAAAAATGCTTTTGGAAAATTGGCTTTATGTGCTTATTTTTTTCCCCACATGAAGCATTTAACTATTGTGCAAGTGGGAACAGTCACCTCCAACTCTACGTACTTCATTGAAAAATTGACGTCAATAAATACGGCGACAACTGAGTGAACTTATAAATGCTTTACTTTAGACGCCAATAAGCTGCTGCCCTTTGCAGCTCTGTTTGCGTAACGCTAATGGTTTTGGCCATCAAATGGGAAAAGGAGGAAACAAATGAGGGGAAAAATATATTTGTCTTCTTTTCGCGAGTATCTATGTGAACAGACTTTTATCACCAAAAATGTACACAACTAACAAAATTACCCCTTTGGTCAAGTCCCAGCTGCACCCTTTCCACCCTAAGACATTTGCACAAGTATTACACACAAGCCCCAAAAATGACTTGAGCACCTGTGGGACCTGTTTGGAAGCTTGGAAGTGAGGCAGGCAGGTTGCATTGCACAATGTATCAACTGCTTGTCATGAAAAAGCAAAAGCCAAATGATTGCATCCAGAGGAAAAAAAAAATATATCTCAGTTGAGGCATCCATTTGCAGCTCTAAAAGAAGATACCATTTATAAAACACTGAAAATGAGAGAAATAAATTCATTTTTAAAAAATCCTGATGTTTAAATCTATTTGTAATGGTGCCTTTTGAGCCCTTGGGGTTCATTTTGGTGTCATGAAAATCTTTGCAGTTATTTGAAGAAAAGAATAACTTGTGGGTGTATATTGGTGTTGAATACTTTGAGATTAACAGCTACTGAAACGGTTCGGTATGGTTTTGTGTGTCATGAGAAGTGCGGTTGCTACTGACATCAGCGACTAAATGGCATTCAAAAATTATTCCCCTCTAGCACCTAATAAGCTGTTTATGGGTCACCAAATGTTGCGCGTCAGGGGTGCATCATGGTTTATCACACGCACCTTGGTGTGATTAATCCTGATGAGAGCCTACCCATGGTTTACCATATTCCAGAGAGTTTTCTAAGATCATGTCGGTTGTTCAGCTGGGATATTACAGATAATATAAAATTTTTATTTTTTTATATAGCGAAATCATAACAATCTTTGGCGACCTGAAAAAGTTGGTAAAGTATTTATGCACGGCTATACAGTAACACCCCTAAACATTCTTTACATTATGCCATGTTACAGCCAGAAATTTTATTGCATTCAAATTGTAAATATGTGTAACAAACCAATACTATGAAAATAGTGCATAATTGTGAACCATTTCACCGATATAAATCTGAAAATTGTGTTCATTTGTAAACAGTTCCTCTGTGCCAATGCTTTGTAGTAACACCCTTTGTCACCGGGGACATGTTGAGAGACCATAATGTGTGCCAAATCTTTGAGAATATCACGGTCTCAGTCAGACTGAATAGATCAATCTTCAAATCTTCCCACAAATTCTCAATTGGATTTAGGTCTGGACTTTGACTGTGCATGGATACATGAATATATTTGAATCTATACATTTTATCTACTATCGCTGTGGAGGTCATTGTCTTGTTGCCACATGATCCACTGTCCCATTGACCAGGGAGATGGTGTGTTCAGGGTGATGTGCAGCATTTTGAATGTAGGCTTAGGAGTAACATTCTGGTCTCATCTGAGCAGAGAACTTTATTTCTCACATTTGCTGTGTCCCCTACATGACTTCTGGCAAACGTTAAACAGGTGTCATGATACACAGACTATGAGTTGGTCTGCCACATTGTACCATCCTGACATTACTATTAGAGCTTCAGGCTTTCTCAGTGACAGCACCCAGACTTTGGAACCAGTTTTTTTATTTATATGTTTTTGTAAAACATCAAAACTCATTTATTTAGGCTGGCTTTTAATAACAAGTAGCAAACTATGATACCTGACTTTTAATCTTCATTGTCCGATTTTATGGTTCCATACTTTGTTTTGTTTATCTGTGTAGTTATTTTATCGTTCTTGATTGCTAAGCACTTGCTAAGCCTTTATTAACTGTGTAAATGCCTATATACATAAAACATTGATTTATTGATTGATTGATTATTATAACTACTTTCTTCTGTTTGTTCCTGGATGCTAGTGTTTTTTTTCCCAATGCAATCATTCTTTTTTTAGCTAGTTGCACCATAGTCATGTTTCCTCACATAGCTGTACTGAATTGTGTTTATTGGACTCATCTGATCCTTGCTAATCATTCCTCTTCTGTTTTTAAGCCTTAGGTTTTCTGTCCTTAATCTCCGGAATTTATTGAAGTCTGTCCATCCGTCCATCCATCCGGCGTCTACATCTTCTAATCCTTACAGTGTGTCATGGGGGTCTGACGACGATCTGCAACGGTGATTGGGGAAGAGGCAGGGTAGAACCTGGAAAGGTTGTCAATCATCTAACATAATAAAATTAAGAGTACCACATTTGAAAAAAAAATAGACTAAATTAATAATATTATAACTTTAAAGCTCCATGTATGGGAGAATGTGTCCCTAGAGGGTATGAGTCACATCACACAGGGGTTATTTCATGACACATGATGGATATCACCCCCTGTATGTACACATGCCAATCCTCTGTTTTTGTTTACCTTGATTCTGTTACTGGGGTCCATTCTAACCCAGTTTGATGCTAATATTGCAAAGCGCTGAGGTGGCTTCTACACAGCAGTCAACACGGATATTCCTGCTGTTCAGCTAATAAGGCATATATGCATGCTGCATTCAAATAATTACATAGAATGCATGGACAGGCATGGTCACTTCACTGGTGGTCTTCATGCTGGAAACATGACTGAGCCTCTCAAATGACGGCTGATATCTGCTGAGTGTGTGTCTGTGTCTGTCCCTGTGATTTATCAAGTGTGTAAACAGGAAAGCATCACAAGGATATCAAAGTACACGTGGCTATGATAGGAGAGCATGTTCATGTAAAGCAGCTATCTTGTTCAGTAATGATTCATCATTAGTTTGACCAAAGAAAGATGCTGAAATTCCTTATTTACATATTGACTTGTTTTTAAAAGCTTTTTGATTGCAAACATGTCAGAAAATGCTGAGTTAAAAAGCTGATTCATTTAAAAAATCCATGTTTCCAAAGAACATTGTTTAAACTATAGAAAGGGTCATACAAAATCCTACTAAAAAAGTATTACAATATAATTCTTTTAAGGCTCTACTTGTAGTAAATGCATTGAGATCGTACACAAAGCACTTGATTCTTTCTTTAAAGGAAAAAAAAAAGAATTAGGACTAAATGGTTTTATTCTCTTGTGACTAAAACACTTTAGTTAAATTATCAATCTTGAAAGGGACAGTGTGTAACTAATTTGGCTTTCAATTAGCCAAAATCAAGTATTGCTTTTATAAATACATATTCTGGCAAAGTCTAGTAACCTCACATCAAAAATGAAAGCGTTCTCATAATTTTGAATTAGCAGTTTATAAATACATAGGTGTCTGTGCAACTGTTACAGCTTCAAACTCACAACATACCTGGTGTACCTTGCGTTATTTATACTGTAACAGCAACCACTAGGAGGCGCCATGTTGCGTTGCAATATCTGATTTCAGTAGCCGAAAGGGGACTGACTGTCAGCCAAAAAATGTTTTCCCTATCTGTCTTCTATATGAAGACTTGCTGTCGGTGGAGGAGGAGTATAAAACAAGCAAAGATGAGTATGGGTCATTATATTTGCCGTTTTCTGTTGAAATGGAGGACCATCCATACTCTTTTTCCAGCGAGAGGGAAGAGAAAGTAACCAAGAAAAGAAAAATAAGTAATAACCGGTAGAAAATGAGAGGATATAGTGGCGCAGCTATTGTTACCAGGTGGAGATAATTCATGAGTGGATTTAAAACGGATGCAGAGGTTGCATGCTTTCTGCTGGACAGGTAAATTAATTCAATAGAACAGTGAAGTTTATTTTGACGTTAAGTTAGAAACAAGGCAGTGTAGTCCGGCAACTACCTCCCGGCAGGGACGGCACGATCGTCTTGTCTCCCTCTCAGGAGTATGTGTGTACGCGGAGGGATATTTGAGCATGCCGGTTCACATTCCACAGCAGAATGAGCGGGTCTCTTAACACATGTTTATAGAGCCCAAAAAAGCGTTCAGCAGCAAGCCCAAATAACCATGACCAAAGTCGCTTATTATAAGCAGACTTGGCAATAGTGCCAAAAACCATTTCACACAATGACCGTAGCTATTAGCAGTAGCTTGGTACCACATGCACAGAGGGCAAAACTGACAATGTAATTGTATTTAAATTGTTGCATTTATGGCACTCCACGGCTTCTCTGTAGTAATGTAGTATTAGATGCTTAACGGCGAGGTTGTTTGTAATTCATTTAGCCCACCACTACATGGTGTAAATCCTATACACTGGGGCTTTAAAAATGCAAGCCATGGGCATCAAACTTTTTGTCTTCCTATTTGGGGGGGGGGGGGGCAGGGGGTGTATAAAAAAGACAGGACAGAACACAAGCAGAAGACAAGAAAAAATATCATGCAGAGAAATGTACACAGATTTAAGGAACTGAAAGTCAGGTCCTTTAAAGAAATGGAACAAATATCTTTTGAAGATGAAAAGAATGAATGACACACAATCCTTGAAATGACAATTTACTGGTTCTCAAGTTTTCATCTAACAGCTCTTTGAGATTTACCTTGTTGGCTCTAAAATAGTGTTTATGACAATTAGGGAGTCTGTAAAATGCATAATCTTGAAGGAGCTCCCTCCGACAACCCTGCCATCCAATTTATCAAGTCCAAGTGGGAGATTTGGATGGCAGCTCCCTCTCTTTGCTCGTCACCCTTGCTTGTCAGGTTCAAAGGTGGGTGTTGCATTGCAGCACCGTTTCAAATTCCGTATAATTCCCAATAGCTTCCCTAGCAAAGCCCCCTAAAGTAACACATATGACACATGTATGATAGCAACATACCTACATCACAATCTGCCAACCTTATTCTCTGTGGGTGTACTCACCTTCTGTCTGGATCTTCATCATCTCTAAAGACATTTAGTCATTTGTTAGTGTCAAGGACCCATTAACCATTACAGGGGACAGAGCCTCCTATTTAGGAGACAGGTCTTTTAATGCTTGTAGAGCTCTGCTCAGGACCTTCAAAAACCCTGCGGTAGCCTCTGCAGTATTCTATGCTGAGGTCTGCTGGGGGAGTGGCTGCACAGAACGGGACAGAACTAGACTTAGACAAGCTGGTCAAGAGGGCCAGTTCAGCTGTGGCCTGTCCCCTGGGCTCTACAGCGGAGGTGGGGGGAGAGGAGAATGTCGGCCAAACTGCCATCCGAAATGAACAACATTTCTCGCCTCCTCTCTGACCCTGTAGGCAGGGCATTGCATGGAAGTGAAGATCTAAAGCAATTCCCAGGTCTGGGGTCTGCCACAGCAGACTGCAGCTGCATGTGGCTCTTTGGACAAACTGACAACTAAGAACCAAATAAGGTTTGATGTTTATAAAATAATATATTGTAATAAAAGTCAGGTTTTAGCAGTTTTTTCATTGAATAATTGCATTGTATCGATCGTAAAACAACAGAGTGTCTTCAGTCAGAGGCTGCTGCAGATCTGCTGTAAGACAGATCACTACAATAGGTCCTTCCTGCCTGCAGCCATCAGTATCTACAACAACTCATTGAAAAAACCCCGTAACATGAATTACAACAGCAGTTAATGTCCCTCTGGGGTAAAAAAAGTATTTGTAATTGAGTTTGAATTACATTTCCACAACAAGATGATAATAAAAGTACCAATGATATTTTTAGGTCTATTTTTCTTGTCAATATGTTGGATATTACAGTATTTGCTTCTTTTTTTTTTACATAATTTCCCTCAAATATCAACATCCCATAGAAGAAAATGTATCCATACTCATTTAGCTAACATTTTAAAACCTAAGAATACAACTAACATGGTGGTTCTTGACAGCAAATTTCTTATAGTAGATATTTATCAAAAATTTTAAGTTGCCTTTTTTTCAAAAGGTCATGTGACACTTAAGGCTTTAAACGAGTTAACCTTTGCCTGAATGATATCATACCTCTTTGCATTGTGTGACCCATGCTCTGGATAGACATCTTATGCATTTTATGGACCTCTGAATGTGGCTGCACTGCATGAAACAGGCTTTGTGTTACCGCTCATGAACTGGATCTGTTTGTCTCCTAAATGCTCCATAGTCACATTTGTTGGACATTTTTGCTATACAAATAAACCAAATTTAAATGAACTCAAATTTTCTGACAGCTCTATGGTGTTCAAGGTCATGTGGGAGTCGGTGCTCATCTTCAGTAATGTGTGAATACCTCAAGTTTCTGTATTTTTACATATGTAACAGGCGAATGTGGAGGACAGAGACACTGGGCTGCATGAAAAAAAGACGAGGTCATCTCTGCATGTCTGTCCTTCACTTGACATCTATTTATCTCAGCCTGCTGACAGAGGCAAGACCAGTGCAAGGAGCAACGGTTAAACAAATACAGACTTAATATGTTTTTCAGGAAAAAAAGTGAGTGATGCTACAGATGCCATGAGTTAACTTATGGAAGAAAGCTAAAATTAGCCCCTTTTCCATTTGCGAATTAACAAAAGGTAATTTGCTCCAGTGTTCCTGCTGCTAAAAATAGAAGCCGGTAATGTTTGTAGGCTTTCAGCCCATGAAGGAACACAAGGCTGTGTGCTACTCTCTGTGGGTCATTTTTTAACTAGAACTCCTGGGCCCTGAACAGCCATTATCAACAACAGGCACAAACAGAGTGCCCGGGTAAAGACGGACAGTACCGGCTGCCCGTTAGCCTCGCATCGAGCTAATTACATCTAATTGGTCCAGACTGTGTCCAGCGGCTATGTGGCAGTTTGGCTGAGAGGTGGGCTGTGATGTAGAGACATATGTTCTGTAATGTGAGACTCGACAGAGAGGTGAGAACCGGTGACCATAAAGAGATGATTTACGAACACGTGTCCATATGAACTCATGTACATAATACCTGACCCTATTTGCACTCTTTTACCTGAGCTCCCACCTGAACATGGGAGCCCAAGACCTTGTTTTCACTCTGCGTCATGCAGCTGCGGGGTTTAGTCCACCTTTCATGTCTTAATTTACCCAGCCATGTTTACGGAGCGCGATAGTGATCGTTATCCCCGTAAAGTAACTCTGTGCATCCACCGAGGTCACTCTGACAGTGACCTCGGGGAACCTGACTTAAGCCCTACAAAGCACAAAGAGTACAGGAGTGTTTGTGCCTACACAGTGTAATTATTTATTCCTGTTTAGAAGAGGATTTAACCAGGTAATAACTTAATTTATTTCCTCCAATATGGACAAACAAAACCTTATTAGCAACTTTTAAATGCAGCAGAAGCATTCTTTTTACTTTGTGAAATAACACAATAACAACAAGAGTGGAGTTCATAATTCCTTGCAACATGCAACTGAAGCTGCAGATACACAACAGGAAGGGATGGACCTGACCCGACATCAGTCACAATCGAACAAAATTTATTGTATTTTTTTAGGCAAATCTGAACTTGGTCTGCTGGTGTTAACTGCTAACTTCCCTATTGTAAATGTGGTTGCTAACAGCCAATGAAAAAAGGGAGGCTAGGACACGGTAACAGCTGCAGGCTGACTTTCTTTTATCATTTTCTTTTTACTTTATTGGTAACGAGACAACATGAACATAAACTCATAGAAATAATTGCAAGCTATCAACCAAATAATTGCAATTATTGCAACATTATATTGTTATGTTAAGATAGAAAATGCATTTTTAAATTACAGTCAAGATTACAGTTGGGGGAATTCGGCCATGGCACGTTGTCAGCATCTTGTGAGGCAGATTTTAATTTCCTAATTTGTTTCGAAATAAAATATTAATGAGATAAAACTTACTGGTTTCTGTTCATTTGCAATAATTTATAAAGATCAGATATTTTTCCCCTATTTCACATTAAATCCCCAGACTTTATATTTAAGTTTGCGGTTGGAAAGTTGCAAAATGTGATCAAAGTTCGAAATAAACTGCAAGATAAAATAAAGTTTGTTTTATGGTGTAGGCACATTAGCACTGCTACTGTGCTCTGGCATCATTCGTAGAACAACCCAACAGCACCTTTGCATCAATCTGAACCCTGAGGTGAACAACGTGCATAATGTTCTGTTGAAGTGGTCTGGTGATGCTGATATTTAAGAATCAGCTCTTACCACGTTTTCTTGTAAAAAATAACAGAAATGTGCAGTAAATCTTCAGTTCTTTAGGTTGTCCCTTGAGGCTTTTGAATGGGAAGGATTGCGTATGGAAAATTCCCCTTTCCCATAGACGTGTCACGTGATGTAAAGCAGATGGTGGAGGTCAACTAACCTGCTGGCGCTTATTGTATTGAGACCTGCACCAACTGACCCTTTTCAAATGCAGTATGTATGTACGTACATGTGTCTGATTTAAAGCTAGCAGGCCTAGTCACATGGACAGCATATGGACAGTGTTAAGGTGTCTACAGAATATATGTATAAAACCATGCACTCCCTACCATCTTAGTCTCTGGCTCTCACTGAAAATAAGGCTTTGATTACATCTGCTCATTTATAATATGACAGGTGTGGGCGTCAAGCAAAGTTCATAACTTTAGTTTGTTTACTGTGTCTAAGTTTTCATGGTTTATTAAACCATTTCTCTATATTTTCCTCAGTTCAAAGAGAAGCATTATGTATGCTGGCTTTAAAAAAAACTGAAATATTCAAAAGAAATATGCATAACAAACGTTGGAAAATGAAAAAGCTTTGGCACAAGGGGTCAGATGAAAATGGACTAGATTTAATGAACACTAAGGTTGTAGAATCAATGCAGAGACATTCCAAAACCCACTGCTCACATCTGATAATATAGCCGCATGTATTATCTGGTCATTCATGTCGGTTCATGGAAATGACTACGAGCACACTCAGACAGTAACCACTCTTGGGCTTGCTCCAAGAAAACAGTATTTGTTTTTTGTCAGTTTTTTTTCTTCCTGGAGATAGATTTTTATGATCAATGAAATAGAGAAGGCGTAATGGATGATGCTGGTGAACCTGATATTCAGCCGAACACAGATTTCCATTTTTAAAAAGGTTTATTGTGAGGAGGAGGAGGAGTGGCAGCTGAAGCAAGCAAGCAGAACCAGACTAGGCAGATGAGTAATGGCTGAAGTTGCAGGCAGACAGGCAGGGACGAGCAGGAGAACAGAGGATGCAGGTAGTGACAGACCAGAACAGGCGATGTGGACCGGGGAACCACCAGAACGGGCAGAGCGGGTGGCTGGAATTCACGGGAAAACAGGCAGAACTGCAGGATGCAGACTCAGGCAACTTTCTACAGAAAAGTCCAGCTGGCTGAGCTCACAGGAACTGGTAGAGGCAGAGCACATCACAAAGGAATAGATGAGATCAGAAGAAACGTTCTGGCAGGGATGAGTTGGCGGAGGCAGGTATATGTAGGCAGGTGAACAGAGTTGACTAATTAGTGCAGCAGGTGGATCTGATTAAGAGCAAGGTGTAATGATTTGTGCTGGAAGGAGACTGAGCTGATAGTGGCTGAGAGGTGAAGGCTGATCCAAGAAAAGTCTAGAAAAGTCCAAAATAAACAAACAAAAACCTAAATCATGACAGAAGATGGCCTGCAAAATAGGAGGGATTACATAACAAACTGACCAAGAGAGGACACACAGAAAGTGGTATGGTTAGAGGTGAAGGTCTAGCCAGAGAACCATAAGCTGGGCATTTGTTAGTTTCTCCACAATAACAAATTTTTCCAGTTACAGTCCTTCCCTTTGAGATTGTTACACATAACCAGCTGCAAGCATTATATGCATATGTGCAGAGAGTGCAGGTATTTGTTTACCAGTTACCCACTGGGTGTTCCAGTGGTGCTGACAGCTAACGTTCTTCAGTCGATATGACAAGGTTGTGGGTGAAAACGTTGAGCAGCAATAAAGTTAGTGGAGTCTACCAACAAACACCCACTGGTCACTACAGCAGTTTATTAAAATGGAGACTACATGTACAGACCGTGCTGACCAAGAACTCTCACAGATTTTAAAGGCAAGTCCTCCCACTGCTTGGGCATCAAGCTTTTTTTTTTTGCTGCTCCCATCCTAAATGCTGTTTGCTCTACTAAAGGAAGCTACTATTTCATCTATATTCTCCAGACAACATGAATGCATTCCTGCATTTTAAAATAGCAATATGTTTAAGTCAATTTCTGGATCAATACAAAAAAAACAATTTTATTTCAAATTGGCTGAATACTTAGTGCACTTAGTCATATAAACAAATCCATATAAACATCATTGAACCATTTGTGCTCCTTGGAGAAAGATTGGAAAGGATTTGGACATTTCTATTGTTGGTGATTTACAGGTAAAAGCCAGTAAATTAGAATATTTTGAAAAACTTGATTTATTTCAGTAATTGCATTCAAAAGATGTAACTTGTACATTATATTTATTCATTGCACACAGACTGATGCATTCAAATGTTTATTTCATTTAATTTTGATGATTTGAAGTGGCAACAAATGAAAATCCAAAATTCCGTGTGTCACAAAATTAGAATATTACTTAAGGCTAATACAAAAAAGGGATTTTTTAGAAATGTTGGCCAACTGAAAAGTATGAAAATGAAAAATATGAGCATGTACAATACTCAATACTTGGTTGGAGCTCCTTTTGCCTCAATTACTGCATTAATGCGGCGTGGCATGGAGTCGATGAGTTTCTGGCACTGCTCAGGTGTTATGAGAGCCCAGGTTGCTCTGATAGTGGCCTTCAACTCTTCTGCGTTGTTGGGTCTGGCATTCTGCATCTTCCTTTTCACAATACCCCACAGATTTTCTATGGGGCTAAGGTCAGGGGAGTTGGCTGGCCAATTTAGAACAGAAATACCATGGTCCGTAAACCAGGCACGGGTAGATTTTGCGCTGTGTGCAGGCGCCAAGTCCTGTTGGAACCTGAAATCTCCATCTCCATAGAGCAGGTCAGCAGCAGGAAGCATGAAGTGCTCTAAAACTTGCTGGTAGACGGCTGCGTTGACCCTGGATCTCAGGAAACAGAGTGGACCGACACCAGCAGATGACATGGCACCCCAAACCATCACTGATGGTGGAAACTTTACACTAGACTTCAGGCAACGTGGATCCTGTGCCTCTCCTGTCTTCCTCCAGACTCTGGGACCTCGATTTCCAAAGGAAATGCAAAATTTGCTTTCATCAGAAAACATGACTTTGGACCACTCAGCAGCAGTCCAGCTCTTTTTTTCCTTAGCCCAGGTGAGACGCTTTTCGCGCTGTTTCTTGGTCAACAGTGGCTCGACACGAGGTATGCGGCAGTTGAAACCCATGTCTTTCAAGCGTCTCTTGGTGGTGGATCTTGAAGCACTGACTCCAGCAGCTGTTCACTCCTTGTGAATCTCCCCCACATTTTTGAATGTTTTTTTTTCACAATCTTGACTAGGGCGCGGTGATCCCTATCGCTTGTACACTTTTTCTGACCACAGTTTTTCCTTCCCTTTGCCTCTCTATTAATGTGTTTGGACACAGAGCTCTGAGAACAGCCAGCCTCTTCAGCAATAACCTTTTGTGTCTTTCCCTCCTTGTGCAATGTGTCGATGGTCGCCTTTTGGACAGCTGTCAAATCTGAAGTCTTCCCCATGTTTGTGTAGGCTTCAGAACTGGACTGAGAGACCATTTAAAGCCCTTTGCAGGTGTTTTGAGTTAATCAGCTGACTAGTTTGTGACACCAGGTGTCTTCAAAATTTAACCCTTACACAATATTCTAATTTTGTGACACACATTTTCATTTATTGCCACTTCAAATCATCAAAATTAAATGAAATAAACATTTGAATGCATCAATCTGTGTGCAATGAATAAATATAATGTACAAGTTACACCTTTTGAATGCAATTACTGAAATAAATCAAGTTTTTCAAAATATTCTAATTTACTGGCTTTTACCTGTATATGATTGACCTATGTAGTCATCAAATGACGGCAGAGCTAAAAAAGCATGGGAACAAGTCTCAGGTCAACATGCTTTATCTCAGATTCTTCTGCTAGAGTGTACAGCCTTCACCCACAGAACCAAACTGATAAAAACTGGGACTCAAGTCCCTCAGCCTGGACTCCAGTCTCAAACTTATTTCAGACTTTTAGTCTCGGCTTGATATTGTCACAAAAGACTTGACTCAGACTTTACCATCGATGGCCCACTGTACATTCTCTGTTATAAAATGTTTTATGCATATCTCCCTGAAGAAAGCAATGTGAGAGTTTAAAGACATTATGCAACAGCTTAAATCTAACATGCACCCACAGCAGGTATTCTGGCTACACCCCATGCTGGAGTTAAAGTTTGTTTCATTAAATTCTGTATGCACAGGATGTACCATAACAATTAGCCCCGTTGGTTCACAACGAGCAATAATCATGCACAGCACAGACTGCTAAGATCTTCTTTTAATCACTGTAATGAAATGCATTATCACTCCCCTTCCACAAACAGTTTTTTTCTCTATTAGCTGCAGGACAGTGCTTACCAAAATGTGTCTTTTTTAAACATCCTGCAAGATAGAAATACTGTATGACAAGGAGGCTCTTGAAGAAGCTGTCAGCAGATCTGACTTAAAGGAGCCATTTAGCAAATATTTTCTTCCAAACCTCCTTTTCAAAATGTTATATATTTTTCAAACTTTTCATCCTTAACCCTTTAAATCAAGGAAGAATCATCAAATAATTCAGAGCATTAAAATGTCTCTTTTATGTTAGTGAAAGCACAAACTTTTACTGTCATAAACTAACTTAAATATGGACACATTGTAGAAACACAGCCCTTCAATCTGAGGTTCAAGCGTAGCACAAGCAGCTGGATGGGATGGCCGTTATCAGGCAGATCTCCTCCGTCATTACAGAGACAAGGACACACCTGTCAGGACAGAGACCTCCACTGGAGTATTTGTTTGTTCCAAACCCAGTGAACCATGGCAGCTAATGAAAGATCTTTCACATCTATGATATCTAGTATCTGCTTTTGAAAAAGATTCTGAAAGAAATCCAAAATTATACATGAACTAGTTCCACAGGTTTTTTTGTTTTTGTTTTTTTCCCCCAGTGTCCCAGTGTCCAATGTGGCAATAAAAATTGATGTCTTAATGCCAAATAGAGCTCGACAGATTTTGCTTTCACAAGTGAAGCACTCACCTTTCGACATAGTGCTCTACTTGATTTATGCATGTAAATAGTTTTATTGTGATTCCTGCAGGGAGAATTTCAAATTATATGGACACTACAATGGGAACGAGCCATCCCAAACCCCACCCCCCAGGCGAAACCCGCACCGGAAGACTACACGGACCGGGACCGGGACAGGGGGCCGGACACAAGACCACCAGAACGTAGATTTATAAACATATTTTCCAACTGATATCATCTGCTGGATTACAACCACAGCACCCTCTGAACTTGGTCTCGGACACTGAGTTCAGGATAAAGTGAAATTTGTCTTTAAAAGCTAAAAGCTTTCTGCAGCTCAGATAAACAAGTATTGTATTTTAGTTTGAGACAAATTGTGTGGCTCTTTGTCCCTGTCCAATTAAGTGTGTCAGAGGTTTACATGCACTCATTGTTGATATGAATGATATTTTTACTTATGGGCCTTTTGTGATGACTTTGAATCATTCTTGTTTTGAGCTGAAATAAATATGAAGCATGAAACTTCACTGAACTTTACGAAAAAAAGAAAATAAGTATTAGGTTTTTAAAATCACTGTAATCCAAAATGGGTAAAAATACACATATTGTCTCAAATGCTATCATTGAGGCCAGGAACTGTTTCTAGTTGGATATTTGGCAACTATGTTATCAGAACTTTTAGAGTTGAAACTGGCTGTTTTGGGCCATGGATTAATCTTTTAGAAGTCTATGCTAAATATTAGTCGGAATAATTTGTTCCAAAACCAGTTTTGATGTTTTTTTATTTTTATTTTTGTCTCATTGGACATCTTAGTTGTGTCCACACAGCAACAATCTTACCAAAACTGTCTTCCCCAGATGTTCAGGACCAACCCTAAACCCAGAAATGTACAAGTCTATCATAAATGGGAAGGTGCTTGAACAGCCCTGTCACCATCTACAACTTAGACTGGGAGGTTTCAGAGTTAGAAAAAAGAGAGTTAGCCTGCTACAAAATCAGCACCTTTAAATTCAAGTGAAATTAGCACCTACTCACATGGTCAAGCTAACCTGGTAAATCAGATTGATAATATGTAGCACTCTCAGATTAGTTCTACGCATTATCAGTCTGGGTCTGCTCACATCAAATGCATTCGGGGAAAAGAGGCAAATTTAGCAGAACCTTTTGAGCTAATTGGGCGAAGCGACTACTAGGGCCCGCCTACCAAAGTTTGGTTTTAGCCAATCACGGTACCAAATGAAAATGTCGTAAACAGAAGGCAAAATGCCACAACAAGTTATGCTGGTAAAGGCACTTCTTGCTGTTCTTCCTTCAAAGATGAAATTGTGGCTTCTGACAAAACAGACAAAACATGCAACCTGTGCTGCCGTGTTTATTTTGGTCTGGCTGTGGGTTCGGCACCTCTTGCTTTCGTCACAGCTGTATGTCCGGCCTTAAAGCATAATACTGCAACCTAATTGTCCGATTCATGCTGGGTTGCTTCTCAGACAGTTAAGTGGGACAAGCTGGATTCTTGTGTGTTTATGAATGCACAAAGACCTCGAGAATTCAGCTCGCAAGCAAGGTTATCGTCAAGTCAAATCTTCTCAAATAATGTTTTATAGTCAGACCAGACAAAGACTGATCTATCTGGCCACGATGACAAGAAGCATATGGAGGCAAGATTAGGCTTTCAATAAACTAACAGTAAACCAGTTGCCAAGCATGTTGGTGTTAGCATCATGCTAAGGGTCTGTCCCACTGTTAACGATATTCATGCTTTGAATAATCCAATAAAAAAGGAACATGCACAGCCAAACTCAACCACTAGGTGGTTAAAAACTTGAAAACACTTGGGTGCTCCAACAAGACAAAGATACTGTGGGGCTGGTTGTCATTGATGACCCTGTTTGACTTAGTAAAACACAATAAATTCAAACTTGACCATAAAATTCCTTCTTTTTTTTTAATAAACAGAATTCATTTGGTGTATAATCAAACCATGCCCAAAAGGAACAGTTCAACTGCATCATTTGAAGCTAAAATATCATTTGTCATTCATGTCTAGGATGAGTGCATTTAAAGTTCTGACAGATACAGTATAACTTGATAGGCAAACAACTTTGAAGAGTGTTTCATGCATTTTTCTGCTTTGCATCAGTATAAATGTTCACAAAATATTATTAATTCCCTCATGTATCAAATACAAATACATTTTTTTCACTTGAGCTTCTTTATCTTAAACTAAATTGTTACATAAAGCATAATTATTTCATGTAATTATCCTTTTACACAGCAAAATGCTGACTCTCATAAGCTGGGTGTCTGTATCACAAGACCTTCATGCTAAGGCGGTCGCAGCCAAAGCTTGATTGAAAGAGCAGAACATTATCCCCAGTGCTTAGCACAGCCTGGGCCAAAAGAAAACCCTGTAGTGGAAAAGGTTAAGAGGAAAGGACACTTAGGTCTGCTCGCCTGGCACACACACCTGTAAAAAGACACACTGGACAGGCTGTTCTTTCTTCTGACTCAGTGAACTGAATGTGGTCCGATTTATGTGTGTGTATACGTGCCTTTGAATCAAACATCTTCACACATCTCTGTTCTGACTCCCCCTTCCCTTCCCTTTCCTTTCCCTGCCCGAACAGCTAAAAAACACATTCAGTTCTTGTTCGCATTTAGCGAACAAGAACTGAACAAGAACTGAGTATCCTTCTCTTCATTCTTTGGACAAAAAGGAAAACAGTGATCTCTCAGCCCCCCCCCCCCCCCCCCCCCAACCTCAATCCCCATCTTTGCCACTGAGGACCCCCACTACCCCAGACAGCACAATCAGATCTGTTTCACTACCCATCTGTACTATGCATAACAAAGAACATCTTGGACGATGATGTTTCTGTGGTTGCCGTTACGCAGAATAAGAAGATTAGATGTTGTCTGATAATATAACTGTATGTTCCATACTGTGTTTAAGAGCACGCTGATCCTCTGCCTTGGGTGCACTGACTAATCCTGCTGAAGTGTAGATGAACCGTGGGGCGGGAGGGTAGGGTAGGATCTGGCATATCGCACACATTTTTAAAAGGAAAGCAGGGGAAAACTTTGTAAAAAGAGAAGTAAGATTATCATCGGAGATTGGATTTCATCATATCTTCCCAACAGAGTCCTTTGCTCTCAGACTGCAGGTTTACAGGTGGTTCCAAGTGTCTGTAAAAGTAGAACGGGAGGCTCCTCTCCCGTGGAACCAGCTCTTAGTTATAATCCGAGGCAAATACTCGGTCTACTTTTAAGACTAGGCTTTAAACTAGGCTTAGGCTGCTGGAGGACATAATGACCATTTTCTCTCATTCTGCTACATTCTTTTTCTACTCTTCAATTTTGCATTTTTTGCTGTTGTTTTAGCTTTTGACTTTATATTCTCTCTGTATTCTCTCTCTGTAGAAGCAACTTCTGGCCAGGCGTTCTGTATAGCAGTGACACGGTCTTGGAAAGGGGGCATCCGCTGGGCTTTATGCATATCAACTTCTGTCCCATTATTTATACCAACAAGATAACAACTTAAACAAATCATATGTATATTGAAAATATAACTGAACAAGTTACAAGTCAAAGCAGTAAAATAATTACCTTTTAGTGTTAAAACTTTATGACAAGCAATTGTCCCTTTGTTACAGTTTTGTACCGCGTTCCTCAGGATAAAGGCATTCTGGCTTTAAAATGGTCAAACTGTTACAAAAAAAGGGTCATCCAAAATGTGTCCTTACGTTTGAATATTACTTCCCTGATTTTAAAGCATTGCTCCAAATTTCTGAGAAAAGAGCTGACCCAGCTTGAGATAGAAAACACAAGTTCTACTTGTTCTAATGTCTGCTTGTTTCATAAGTTTGTTTGAGTGGAGACAGTCAACACATAGTCATAGAAAATCAATTAGAATAGACTCCGAACAAAAGACAACACGCTCTTTTAACCTTGCTATCTTTCTCCGTACAGAGGCAAGATAAGAGCTAATTCCAAGAATATTCAGCTCATCCCAAACATGGACTGAGACTTGAAAGTACTATCTGATAACTGAGTTCACCACGGCTTGAGTAATGGTTTTTCAAAGTCCCCTGACAAATCAGAGAAATGTGATCAGCGGAGGAGAACAAAAGCATTTAGAAGACATGTTCCTTTAACTTGTTGTCACTGACGGGGGTAACAGCATTACATAACAACCAAACTGACCCTATCTTTAAAGCAAAACCTGGTGTTTTTCGTTGCACAGCTTTGCAAAACGTGTTTTGAAATGACAGGTGTCTTTGGCTGTTTATCTCTTTATTATCTGCTTTTGGGTATGTTTATTAGAAAATAAATGTGCTTGTATATGTTTAATTTGAATTGAAAATCAGGCCTTAAAAACAGTTTAAAGCAGATCTTTACATACACTGCATAAAAACAGAAGCAGCTTTTTTTGTCATCGACTAACATTGAGTTTGAGTTTATTTATTTAATAAGGGACAATGCATATTAAACGGACATGTACATATAAATATGACAGATTATTGCCTATTGCTAATTTCCATCTGTAGTCCCTTTGGAAGGCTGAGTCAACAACATAAAATAATAAAATCAATAAAACAACAGTAAAAACAATTAGAACAGCAAGCCATCATGGCAGTGAGCCTTATAAAAAGGTGGATTAATTAAGTAGAGAGATAACATTTCCTTGAAAACAAAATGATAAAAAATAAAAGGAATGGCAAGAACAACAAAAAATATGGAGGATCATAAAACATACATGCCAAGGGGGTCAAGGGACCATACGCATTTCATGTAATGGTTAATGCTGGTAAACCTTATATTCAGCCGGACACAGAGTTACATTTTTTTAAAAGGTTTATTGCGAGGATGAGTAATGGCAGGTGAGGCAGACAAGCAGAACCAAACCAGGCAGATGATTAATGGCTGAAGGTGCAGACTGGCAGGGACTAGCAGGAGACCAGAGGATGCAGGTAGTGAAAGACCAGAACAGGAGATGCGTACAGAGGAACCACCAGAACGGGCAGAGCAAGTGGCTGTAACTAACGGGGAAACAGGCAGAACTGCAGCATGCAGATACAGGTAACTTTTATCAGAAGCGTCCAGCTGGCTGAGCACATAGGAACTGGTAGAGGAAGGGCACATCATAAAAGAAGAGATGAGATCAGAAGAGAAGAAATGTTCTGGCAGGGATGAATTGGCTGAGGCAGGTATATGTAGGCAGGTGAACAGGTGAGCAGAGTTGGCAGTAATTACTGGCAGCAGGTGGAGTTGATGTGGGCTAATTGACTAGAGGCTGAGCTGATTGGATACTGGCTGGTTGCTGAGAGGTGATAGGCTGATAAGAAAGGCAAAATAAACAAAAACCTAAATCATGACATTTCACAAGTGTTAAGAAGCTAAAATTAGATATCAAAGAACTGATTAAAGAGCAGAGTGCTGAAGTGTTAAAGTGTTAAATGTGCAGTGATATTGCAGATTGCACGATTGCACAGTCAATATTAAGTGACATTTTAAGCGCACAATACTAAATTAATTAAATACCAATGATTGTAGTCATATGGCAATTCATTACAAAATCCTGGATGGTACCCCAACATCCATCCATCCATCCATTTTCCAACATGCTTATCCCATGTGGGGTCACGAGGGGTGCTGGTGCCTATCTCCAGCTGTCAATGGGCGAGAGGCGGGGTACACCCTGGACAGGTCGCCAGTCTATCGCAGGGCAACACAGAGACAAACAGGACAAACAACCATTCACACTCATACCTAAGGAGAATTTAGAGAGGCCAATTAACCTAACAGTCATGTTTTTGGACTGTGGGTGGAAGCCGGAGTACCCGGAGAGAAGCCACGCATGCACAGGGAGAACATGCAAACCCAATGCAGAAAGGGCAAGGGTAGGACTCGAACCCAGGACCTTCTTGCTGCAAGGCAACAGCACTACCCGCTGCTTGGTATTGAATTCCAGGGGTGAGAAGCACGTACAGAAAAAGTGGCTAAACTAAAGGCGCTCTTTCTTAAAGGAATCACACAGAACCAGCTCTTGTTGATCTGTTTTTTTCCTACAAATTCTTGTATCGGCTTTGCCATGGAAGATTTTGTAAACCAAGATAGCATCGGTGAGTTTAAGAGTGTTGTCCCAGTTTAAGTGCTCGTGTTTTTTTGAATATCTGACAGTGATGGTACTTTTCGGATTTTTATCCAATACTTTCATAGCTTGTTTATAAACTGCTTCAATCGGTCAGTCGGTTTTAGTGTCGTCTTACAGACTGATGGCCAACTTGTTATGCATTAGGACATGTGTGACATGATCATAGTATCAAAATACAATATTGCTGACTCAACAGTTTAATTGTTTCTAATAAACCTAAAGTTGGACAAGTTAAACTTATTTCTATTCACAGTATTGTTTATCTGTCATTTCAAAAGAAGTTTGAGTCAAGGGTGATTCCTATTAAGATAAATGTCTTCAAAAAGCCTTAATCTTGATATCATAAAAAAATGTGTGGACAACAATTAAAGCTGACGGTTCGATCCCCCGCTCTGACTGTCTCAGTCGTTGTGTCCTTGGGCAAGACACGTCACCCGAATTGCCTGCTGGTGGTGGTCAGAGGGTCCAGTGGCGCCGATGTATGGCAGCCTCGCCTCAGTCAGTCTGCCCCAGAGCAGCTGTGATTTCTAACATAGCTCACCACTTTGTCAACCACTTTGGGGTCGTTGGACTAGTTAAAGCGCACTATACAAGCACAAGCCATTCACCATTTTTACAATGCATATGTGTACACACACACACACACACACACACACACACACACACACACACACACACACACACACACACACACACACACATACACACATTTCATGAATAGCAGGTTGCGTTTTTTTTAGCTTGTTTCTGAAAGTGGAGTTGTTTGTTTGGGCTCT
Organism: Fundulus diaphanus; assembly: GCA_037039145.1. Taxonomy (NCBI): domain Eukaryota; kingdom Metazoa; phylum Chordata; class Actinopteri; order Cyprinodontiformes; family Fundulidae; genus Fundulus; species Fundulus diaphanus. The sequence goes on along the minus strand of CM073140.1, from coordinate 27,069,417 downwards.
AAAATAAGTGACAATAAACAGGAGTTATAAAGAGACCTGCTTGCACTACTGACACTTTGAGTATAACCAGCTGAAATATCACTCCACCTCATGATGCACTGGAGCACATCCTGACATAGGAGCCGACAGGAGTAAAGGCAGAGAGAGCAACTCTGCCCGTAATTTCTGCAGTTTACGGTGCAATAACCGGTGATAACTGCTGAAAGTAGATTATGCGGTGTAGATTTTGACTTGAGATTGGTTCTGAAGATGAGTTTTTACACGCTGATAACACTGCAAAAACCCAACCCATAAACCATACTTTAATGCTTATTAATTTGTTGTCTTTGTATTTGACAAACTAAGGCTGAACCCCATTGCCAAACGAAGTACCCTGGAGTTACAGTGTCAGCCCATGCAAGCTGTGCTAAACAGTTCGCTTTCAAGGGTAATAAGCTCCTGGCCCAGTTGCAAACAAAGTGTAAGACTGTGGAATGACCTGGAAATTTAAAACCTTTTTCCAGGCTTTAAAAAAGATTGTGTGTATGATGAACATTGCTATAAACAGCATGCAAAAATATACAAAGAAATTATTGTTGTTGGTGTGAAAGCTCGGGATTAGATGTGTGAGAGAGTGAAAAGATGAACAATAAAACTTGTGACTTTATTCAAATATAAAATTAGTATTAATTTATATGTATATGCGTAATACCATGTCTATATTCGTTTAAGTTTAAGGTATTTATTTACACATTTGTTTACACATTGTGTAAACATCAGGGCGTTATGATTAGTGATTTAGCCATTATTGGCCAGAGTTTAACATTTTATGGCACCAGGATGTTTTCATTCTGAAAAGTGGTTTCAATTCTGAAAAGTGCTTGAAAACATAAAACATATTTTTTGTACAAGCATGTTTTTATTAGTGTCATGTATTGCACAATTGCATATTAAAATGCCCAAATAGGCTTTTACACTTTCAGAAATAAAAGGATAAAATATGCGATTAATCTTGAGTAAACTATTAAAATTTTTAATCGTTTGACAGCCCTAATATATATATATATATATATATATATATATATATATATATATATATATATATATATATATAAGGCATTATAAAAAAAAATAGAGAAAGGTGGGGATGCTGGGGATGCATGAGGGTCTAGCTAGGTAACACAATGGTAACACGATGGACAGATATTTAACTCTCTCCGCTTCATCAAGCAAGGTTAAAGCCAAGTCAGCTAAAATTAGGAAGTATGTTAACAATTACATTGAGTTTGGCTTTATCAAGAATTATGTATATTTATATATATTTTTAAAAACATACATAATTCCTAATGTGTATACCAGTAGAAAAGGCTGTTTAAAAAATACTATCAGCATGAGGGGTCCTTGGAAAAATGTTACTGCTGCTAAGGGGTCCTAACCTGACAACAGCCAGCTGCATGTCGCTCCGCCTAGCTCCACTCACATACATCTGGGACTCCGCCATAGGAATTGCCTTTACAGAAGGCTGGGCCTTATCAAAAATTCTTGCATATGATTGGATAAGCCACTTGTCTGTCATCTTTATTGACGTGCTATTTCAACCACTCACATCGAAGCTAACCCGTGACGCTGATGATAGCGACGCAGAAAAAAAAAAAATAATAATAATAATGTGTTTGCGGCTCTAGTGGCATGCGTTTTATTGACAGTGAGCTGACAGGAAGAGGGGGGAAGACAGGCGGCAAAGCGCCGCGGGTCGGAGTCGATTCCGGGCCGACCGCGTTGAGGACTATAGGCCTCCTAACATAGTTAGCGCTAACCGCTAACCGCTCCGGGGCGCTTCCGCGTCCGCCGCGGACGCGCCCCGGAAAACAAAACTTGCCAAATCCGGTCGGGAGAAGGGCGAAAACATCGTTTCCACCAACAAAAGCCTTTAGAGGCGTTCTCTGATGTTCTTTTAATGAAACAATATTAGGTAGATTGGACAACACGGAAGAAATAGCAGCATCGATGTTAACGCTTGCTTCCTCGATGAGCCGCCATTGCTATCAAAACAGTCTCACGTCATGGTCGCGTCTCCACTACGTCACATCTATGAAACTCCAGCCCTGCGTCCTGATTGGCCAGACCATAAAATTGGTTGGAGAAATCATTCTCTACTGGCGGTGTCCCAGATGTATGTGAGTGGAGCTAGGCGGAGCGACATGCAGCTGGCTGTTGTCAGGTTAAAGGGGTCCCAGGCCCCTAAAAGTTTAAGAGCCCCTGGTTTAGTGTGATGAAAGTAAAACTGTAGTGTTTATCCACGTTAATTGTGTCATGATTTGGAGGGTTTTGATTCTCTTTTGTATATTTACTTGGAATTTTGCCTTGTAAGATTATTCTTCAGTTTCCTAGTTATTCTGTTTTTCCATATAGCTGGAGTTATTTCTGTTTAATTCTGATCATGTTTTTGTTCCACTCTCAGCCACTGTTTCCCTAATCAGCTACATTCAATTCACCTGCTCATGCATATCCGACTCCTTGTTTTCACCTGCACCAGGCCAGATTCATACTGGTTAATTTCATTCACTCTTTACAGGCAAATACTGTTTTCTTGCCAAGCCTGCAATGTTCATGACCCTTTGTTATTCCAGGCCCACCGCTATCCGCTTTATGCCACATGTAACAGTATAAGTTTTTCCTCTTTTTTATTTAATGAAAACCATTTTTTTATTTAATTAAAACCACTCACTGTGCCACCTATGCCTGCCTGTCTGCTCTTGTGTCTAACTCCAAGAGCTCCATCTTTACATAGAAAGATATAGATGGAGCTTATATATGCTTGTAAATAAAAAAAAAAATATATATATATATATATATATATATATATATATATATATATATATATATATATATATATATATATATATATATATTTTTTTTTTTTTTTTTTTTTTTTTTTTTAGTCGGTCGAGGCAGATGACCGTTCATACTGAGCCCGGTTCTACCGGAGGTTTTTCTTTTCCCGTTAATGGGTGGTTTTTCTTCCCACTGTCGCTTCATGCTTTCTCAGTATGAGGGATTGCTGCAAAGCCATGTACAATGCAGACGACTCTCCCTGTGGCTCTACGGTTCCCCAGGAGTGAATGCTGCTTGTCGGGACTTTGATGCAATCAACTGGTTTCCTTATATAGGACATTTTGACCAATCTGTATAATCTGACCCAATCTGTATAATATGATTGAACTTGATTTTGTAAAGTGCCTTGAGATGAGATGTTTCATGATTTGGCGCTATATAAATAAAATTGAATTGAATTGAATTGAATATATATATATATATATATATATATATATATATATATATATATATATATATATATATATATGTGTGTGTGTGTGTGTGTGTGTGTGTGTGTATGTGTGTGTGTGTGTGTTATGAATATAAAAATCAATTGGATAAATTTAAACATTGTTGTCATGGTGCAGCTTTGCCTGCTGCACCATGTACATTCTTGGCAGTCTCCACCTTCCATACAGGCTCCGGTTCCAGACCTCAGTAATCACAAACACTTGTCAGCCTTAATCAAGCCAAAACCCAGCACACCTGTCATCCTCCCTATTTAAGCTCCCTTCAGTCAGCTCTTCCCTGTCGGTTTGTCTGCTCATTACTGCTCACCTCATCCTTTCCTTGTCCAGCCCAAGTTCCCTTTGTCTCCGCCTGCCTGCCCGCCTGCAAGTATTCACTCTGCCGTGCTGCTGGTCCTGTAAAAAAAAAAAAAAAAGGACAAAAGTGGTAATATTGTGAGAAAAACATCATGTTATGAGAATTAAGGAGGGACATTCCCAGAATAGTCACAGTTTGCAGAACTATTTCAGTCCTGGAGTAATAGTAATTATTTTTATTCTTTACGAGAATAAAATCAGGAGAATGAAGCCAAAGGGATACGAAAATAAACACGTAATATTACAAAAATAAAAATATTACAAATAAAAAGTATATTTTGAGATTAAAGTCCATCTGATACTGTTTAAGTGTCTGAGTCTAACAGCAGATTCGCCACATTCAACATGGCGGATGCTCTGGCTCATCTGCAGCATAGGCAGAACCCGCCTAACGAGGCGTCTACGTATATAATGTCTATGATCTGAACTGTTAAGTATGGGGTTGGCGGTATCAGGGTGTGGGGTGTTTTACTGCATGATGGACTGGTGCACTTCATGAGAAAGGAATACTTCAGTATATGGAAATACTGAAGTAAAACCTGAACACCAGGAGAGTTAAACCTCGGGTCGGTCATGTTTAAGGCTTGTTTATGACCCAAATTCCAGAATCCACAGATAGTTAGTCAAGGTAACTAAAACGTTCATTTACAAACTTAGAAAAATGAAACAGACTCAACAGGCAAGCACTTCAGAGACTGACCTGGACATCAGGAGAGTAATGTTTGAATTTTACATTCACTACTTGAATAGCTGACGAAAACTTTAAAAATTATAATTGTTTCAAAGTTCTGTGTTGTTTTACCAGGCGACCAAAGAAAGGGTTGCTCTAGGAGCAGCTAGTTGCTCTTCTGTGAGGTTCCAGAAAGTAGTTCCATATGAGGTCAAACAGAAGAGAATTCTCACAGAGGAAGGTATAGCTTTCAGATTAGCATTCACAGGGTATGGGAAACACTAAAGTGGATCTTCAGCAAATAGCCAGAGGTACCCTAAATCAGACTTTGGCGAAGAATCCTGAGACACTGGGTAAGCAACCACATCGCCAGAAGAATATGACTTTGAGGGTCATCAACCACACTGTTGACAACCATCAGACAGAGACTGGATCTCCTGCTACCCATTTTAGGCAGAGTCCATGATCAGCAGAGCTTATAGTTCCATAACAGCAGCTGTCCATTTGGTCACACCAAAGGGAACCAGCACCGTAAAGGAGAAACACATACAATATAATGCAGGATGTGACATTTCTGATATTTAATAAAAAGCCAACATTTTCAAGTGGCCATTACAAAGCCCTGATCTCAGTCTCATAGAATATTTGTGGGCAGTGCTTAAAAAGTCCAAGTGCTGTTCTCTCAGGAGGAATAGGCCACAATTTCCAGAATCTATATAGAGAAGCTTGTGAAGAGATGCCCAAAAAGCTTGACCAAAGTTGTACAGTTTAAAGGTTAACTCTACGAAATACTGAAAAAACTGACTTCTGTATAACTTCTAAAATTAAATAAATCTCTAAAATTCTCCCTGTCATTATTCTGGTGTTTCTCAAACAGAAATGACAAGAAATGTTTAATCGGATTTAAGGCCAGACAGTGACAATAAATGGTTATAATTTCTCATGTTGTCTTGTTGTTTTTAAGTTTTCATTTAGTAACCTTGAGTGTTTTAAAAGACACTTGCAAAAAAAAATGTTAGTAGTTGTAGTATTTGTTTCTTTGAATCTATATAGTGTCTGTTTTTATTTTTATTTTTATTGTATATAAAACTATCAGATGCAACAAAAGACAATCTACTGCCATTCACTAGCAAAGTTTTGAATCTTTATCTCAGGATCACAATTTCTTCTTTCAAGACCTTAACAAAAAAAATATGATTTGAGAGGTTTTGATTATTTAAATATACTTATATTTAACCAATATTCTCCCAAATATTTTTTTAAATATGTATAATAATATTAATAATAATATTGATTATGAAACAAAATCCATAGTTAACAAAGTGGAACATTAATAAATTAGTACAACTTAATTAAATAATAGAAAACTGAATTTAACATGACAAACAGGGATTTTAAAAGGATTTATTTAAGCCTTGTGGCATTGTGACCTCCTTCACCAGGAGTATCTGAAGAAAAGCTGCACTGAGTCCCTGTCAGTGTTTCAGTCTCATTAATCTTGTTTACCAGGATTGTCACGTTTCCCATGGTAATTAAAGGAGAAACCTTCCTCCTGCTTACTCCTTGTTTTGCTCCAACTCCAAATCTTTTCTCTAACTCAGTCAGGTTTATTTTTCTCGAGTCAGCCTTAGGGCCTAAGGAGGTTCAAAAGGCTTTATGAAGAGCTCTCAAAGCGTAAACAAGTTCTCCATTGACGTGGTACCAGATCATGGCGCATCTTTGAAGAAGCCACATAGTAAACAACTTTTTAGGCTTCACAACACTTTAAAAATATTTGCTTAAAATACTACATCTCTACATACCTAAAGACAACCAGGGGAAGGAGGATATGACATGACCAGAGCAACAAAGTGCTGCTGTATTAAAATATCTTTCCCTGGCTAATAGTATTTTGATTAACAAATAATGACCAGTTATTGGCAGATGGCACCTGTTGAATTTTTTTTTATCATGCCATGAAAAAGGGGATTTTTCAGGATTTACCAACTGAAAGTAGCAAATGTGAAATGGAAATAACGCGCTAAAATGTGTGTGGTGTGCTTCTGCTATTTACTCTGATACTCCTTAACATTATCAAGTATAACCAGTCGCTTTATGAAGTCAGTAGTATGAGCCTGTGTGACTTAATGCAATTTTAAACTAAACTATTGTTCTATGAAAACCTCAAAGGTTTGTTATTGAACAAACAGTGTCATGAAGGCAAAGCTGTTGAGTGTCTCACAGAGGAATTTTCAATCCATTATCCAAAAATGGACAGGGTACAGCAAAACTACACATCTACTAAGACATGGCTCTAAACCTAAACTGACAGGCCAGATAAGGACAGAGTTAAGCAGAGAAGCGCGACGAGAGACACATTAGTAGCAAGAAGAAAGCTTTAAGACGTCCAGTTTGCCAAACATCATGCAGGGGGCATCGAAAATATGTGTTAAATGTGTTGTAGTCAGATGAGATCAGTATTGAACTTAAGTAAAGCTGTACATCATTCTGTAAAGCGACTGCCATCTGTCTTTTATGACTCGAACATTTAAATCTCATCAGATGCTGAGGACTATTTGCGCACGTTTCGCATCTCGGGAAGTGCTGTCGGTGCTTTCAACTATTTGAATACATTATGTTTAGTTGTGTCTGCATGTTAAGTGTAAATTTTGAGCCGGTATCTCACCAAAATTTCATTATGGTAACGTAATGACAGTAAAGATTCTTGATCCTTAATAGTTTAGAGCTGGAAGCCAACATAAAATAATACAGTAACTGCATCAAATTATACAGGTCAGTTTAAACATGGCTTCTCAAACCTCTGAAGTTCTCTTTGTGTTTGAATGTAATCCTCTTAGACAAAAACCTTCATCGTTTTATTATAGAGAAAGAAATATCTAATAGGCCTCTTAGCAATGATGCACAAGGAAGCCACTTTGCTACCTGCCTACTGAGCTGCTGACGTCGAATTTGTTCTCCAGCTCACACATAGCAACATGTGCCTGGCCCACACTGATATGACACTTTAAAATACACTGGGACTCAATGACACACGGGTACAGAGGCGCACAATCATGAACATTCAGAAGGCCGTTGCACTAACATGATTAAAGAGCCACTACATGTACTTCCTCACACAAATTATCCAAATGAACATTATAAGACGAGGGAGTAAATTGATGCTAAGCATTAGCAGGAAAAGGCCCTGGTGGGGTTGTTCTCTGCTCTAAGTTGCACCTGCCCTAACAGCAATGCAATCCAGTAGATTTGTTTGCAATCCCTATATTCAGTCTTATTGAATGTCTTGTGTCTCAGCCATGCAACAGTAACATTTTAAAGTAAATCCTTGAGGTTTTTAAAATTACTGCTATTGTTCTACTCTTCCTTCTTGCAACTCTACCCACTGTTGTCCAAGCTTAGACAAATTTATGGCTACTTCCGTATCCATTTAATTTCATGTTTGTTTTCTTTTTTTCAAAACCAGCACAATACCTGTTCACCAAGTGTCAACACAATATTATGTGGACTAAAATACATTGAAATGACTGTGACTAGTTGAGTCGCTTACAAAATTAGTCTCTAGATTTTAGGAAAAGCAGCAGCAGTGTCTGCAATGTGTGACATGAGGGATTTTTGTTTTTACAACACAGCTTAATTTTTATCAGTTAAACAAAAAGTGGTTTAAGACATTGCAACACATGAGATGAGAACTTGTAAAGCAATGCTTACTCCTTAAGGATTATTTTCCCTCTGTCTAAGACAATGGTGCCTTTGAAACAAAAACATTTCCAAAAAACAACAGATGAGGAAATGAAAGGGCTTTAAAAAACATCTGTTATCACAAGAAATATGGCTGTCAATTTAGTGTTACCTATTTAAAGGAAGTTTAATTGTATAATTCTTGGACTTATGACAAAGATCTAACCTGTAAAATAAATAAATTAATAATAATAATAATAATGGTGATAGACTGGTGACCTGTCCAGGGTGTACCCAGCCTCTCGTCCATTGACAGCTGGAGATAGACACCAGCACCCCTCGCGACCCCAGCAGGGATAGTCGTATTAGAAGATGGATGGATGGATGTCTTAATACCACTTAGGAAATATATCTAGCTGTTAGAAGACACATTTTCAATAAGAATAATAGATTGAAAGTAGCCCAAACGGAGGGTGTGTCAGTGCCGGTGCACCTGACACTCAAAGCTTACTTTTTGTTTAGACTTGTTTTTAGGCAAGATAACCAGAAAATAAAACAAATAAAGCAGTGAAAAGACCCTGAAACTTGTATGTTGAAGGTCAACATTCAATACTTAGGAAAGGTGCACAAACACTTGCTTAACTTGTTTAGCATGCCTACAGTTCATGACTTGCAATCAGTGTATAGATTTCAAATTTTTTTAGTTATCAGAATCAGAATGAGCTTTATTGACAAGCAGGATTTTACACGTATGATGTGGCAACAGAAATGATTTTATGAGTTATGGGTACAAAAAGAAACAGTGAAATGTCTGCCTGTACTTTGAGCAATTGAAAATGTTATCCAGACTTTTTGGCAGACATTACAATGAATTAATTTATCTTTGATAATCCCTCACAGAGCCCTAAAAACTAGCAATTGAAAGTACAGTTTTGAAACTGTTTAGATAATAATTTGTGTCCCACAAGCTCCATAAGTGAATGCTGAGTTATTATTGCTATGATTGATAATCTTTTTAACAGTGCTGGGCTGTCTTGTTTCTTTGTTAAATGTTATTTTCAGTTTTAACCACCCTAATTTATCTTATTTTCCACCTCTGAGTCAAAGTCAACAACCACAGATGTGGTAGCTCATTTGTTGTCTGCTTGAGACTTATTACTGTCTAATGCCCCTTGTGGAAAAAAACAACAACCCTAAAGCTCATCCTCTTTGCGAAATGAGACATGATTATCACTGATAATGCTTCCTTAGCAAGCTTTGGTAATATCATGGGACATCTGATGACTGGAAATTATCTCATCATGCTCACTCATTAGCAGGATACTTTGTTAAAATATGCGAGTCAATATAACAAAGTGAAACTCTTTATTTTCTGTCAGCCAGGCCCAGTAAACCCGCCTCTAAACAAAACAATTCCGCATTATACTCTGCATTAAGAACATTATGAATGCATTATTGTTTGACTGACATGAAACATAAATTATGTTTTAAAAGAGAAACATTGCATTTAATTTATTGTGACTAGGAATCAGGAAGAAGAAACAGACTCAATACAGTAACTTAATTAGTAAAAGATGAAACAAGTATGTGTACTATGATCAGCTGAATGAAGCTTAGACAAAGTAAATAGGGGCACTGTAATTTATGAAAAAAAGAGGAAAACTTGTCCTATATGCTCATATGTCTGTGTATACTTTGTGTTTCAATGTGCCTCCTGCATCTATCTCACCCCCTGTGTGCCAGCAAGAGAAGAAAGAGCCCTTCCTCTCTTACACACCCACCCACTGTTGATTATGTAATGTTCTCTGCTGGAAGCTGACCTCTAGGTAAAAGCTAATTAACACATTTTAAAGGGGCAGACTGAGTAGACCTGGACAGAGAGCTATTAGTACAGCCTGCTGCAGTGGAACCTATTATTTAGTTATATAGCCCTAAAACAAGGGCTATATAACAAAATCATACTTTCCATGACAGCATACACTCAATGTGTCCCCCTACAAGTCATATAAGGGACATGGAAACAAGCAAACTGGTTTGATGACACTAAAATAAACTACATTAATTACATGCAAAACTAACACAGTGGAGATGACAGGTAACATCTGGACAACACCCCCCACGATGCCTCCCTTCCACATCCTCAGCAACACCGTTTCTGCCGTGACTCACTCCATTCTGCTCAGAAGAAGGCCCAGCGGAGACTCTACCACCTGCTGCAAGTCAAAATGTACAACCTTCCGCAGTCAGACCTCTTGTTTGTATGTACAAACTAGGAGATTAAAGCTTGTTCTGACTATGATGTTAAAAAAAATTAAATAAACCAAACCATTAAACTTTCAGTTCTTAGCATGCGAATATTCAAGGTTTTGTTTTTCTTTCTTTTTTTAATAGTCTTGTAAAGAAGGTGATTTTATTACTAGTAAATACTTTTTTTTCCTAAATTCTTAAAATTTGCATATATAACGGGAATTTTCCCGGAATGTTGAAATTTATCATGATGATGTATAAATGTATACATCATGTATGATGTATACATTTAGAAATATACACATGATTTTATTGGTTGTCCTACTTTTTTCACAGCCGTATTTTTGTTGTAGAAAGGTCCAGGCCTTAATCCGATTTAAATTAATATTAATGGCCCAGCCAGAGTTGATAGACGAGAATAGTGGTGAAACTAAATCCTAAAAAGATGGTTAGCAATTAAGAGAAGTATTTTATCAATGTAAAGTAATGCCAGTAATTTCCTTTCCTTTTTTATTGAGAAGAGTTTAACAAATATTCAACATACCATGTATTTAATCAAACGGAAATAAAACCATTCATTATCATTACTCACACTAAGTTGCATTGTTTTGAACGATGCCTGTCTTATTTCCTATCAAAAGGAAACCTCTTGGTTGAATGGAAATAGTCAATTCAGCAAGATATTGATCTAAATCTGAGAAGCAGCTCTCAGGGGGAAGATCGGGGTCATTGATGATCTGATGAGGGACTGACCAGTCACAGTGCTCTGCAAGCCTCCTCTCCTCCTCTTTTACTCTTCTAAAGTTGTGGTAACGTGGACCTGCTTGGCTCTGACATGACTTCTGGGACTCCACAGAGTAAGATCCACAGTGATCTCACCCAGACGTCATCAGTTTGCTAAACAAACTTAAGGGACTTTAAGTCACATCTTCACAACATCAGCTCAAATTCAGGAAACTGTACAACTGTAGCAACAGCTGCAGCTGAAAACAAAGCAGAAGAGAAGAAGCAACCCATTGCATTCAGCCAGTACACCAAATGAAACCCTATTGGGTATCATAGATAATAAAGATATGGAATATGAAGATGAGTGTGAGATTTAAACAAGACGGATGTCTTTTCACCACGAGGTCATCAAAGAGCGGTTCATTCAGACAAAAGAGGATCATCAGCAATAAAGCACCATCCTAGGAAGACTTGATCCAACACATTTGAATCAAAAGAAAATGTCCCCAGAAGGCCTCTGGAGAACGCCGTGACATAATGAGGGGAGAATTCAGCAATTTGTGCAAGATGTGCTGAAAAGGGGACATATCTAAACATTGCAGGCCATTAGTCCCAAAGGTCCAAGGTTTGACATGTTTTTGGTAAGTGTTGCATTTATTTGTTCATTTATTTATTAATTGTTTTTGATATGAGTTAAAGGTTACGATCATCCACTTTACATATGTTTTTTAGCCTGAGACCAACAATGTATCTTCCACTTGTGCTACAACTGAATGCTTTGGATCAGCATGATAGAATGACCCATTCTAAGTCCGGGTAAAACGATCTAACCTTTTGATGAAAATTTGATGTTCAGATACTTTCTAAACAATCTGACACAGCTTGCGCTATTTTGTAAGTTGAATGGGGGGGGAGCAGTCTCCAGATGACTAATTTTCTTTTCTTGTAAAAACTTTGAAACTACTTATCAATTAAGTGTTACTTCATATTAGTCTTTCATTTAAAAAAACACAAAACTTTGTGTATGTGATATGATGTGAAAATCTCAAATGGGAATGAATGGTTTTGCAAAGCACTGACGATATTTGTTAAAAATCTTGGTACAGAAAGTTTCTTAACCAACGTCAAAAGAGCATCCCATGATACCCGAATAAAATGTACACCTTCCTCTGCCTGTCAGGGATTCTTGCAAAGGAATAGATAATCTGTGCCAAAAATAAACTTCTACCTTAGAGACCTGGCACAGCCAAAACTTTGTCCACAGTTTTTGAACACATTAAACTTAAATATGTTTGTCCCGGGCATTACCAGGACAAGCAGCTACATTGTTTTCCCTGCCATTCCTCCGATATTAAAACCACCTCCCGAATATCGCTCGCCCTGCCTGATGTTGGCTCTTATTGTCATGTCTGGCTGAACCCTTTAATTTAAACACCTCATCGTGGTTGTTTTGCTGAGGCATTAAATGGATTATTTCTCAGCTCATAAAACATGAGGAGCTTTTTAAGAGCTGGCTCAAGAAAAGGAACACCTTCTCTGTTGCAGCATTTTCTTAGAATGCAATGCTAGAAACCCATGTATGTCGCATGCATCTCCTGTAAAAAGTCATGTTCACAAGAGTTTTAATATCAGTTAAGGGTTGGGACTGGCGTTTTTGCATAGTTGGAGACTTTCAAAGCAATTACTTGGAAAAAAATGTGTAGCCTATAAAAAATGTCTAAAACTTAAACTTCATATATTTATTCATCAATTCTCTGCTGGGAAGGTTTTCTGCTGCTGGGTTTCCCCAGTTGCCTATGTTGGAATAACAAATTTTCCGTGTGAGCTCTGCCAGTAAAAGGCAGTGATTTAGTTCTTGGTCTCTGGAGGCCGGCAAACACACAACCAAAATCCACTAAAAATATCAGGATAGGATGGACCTAAAAAGAACAAGATTGCATCTTGATACTATGTGGGTCTTTCTAATATTATGTCCCATTTTTTTAACAACACATTTGTTGTCTTTAATTTGTCTATTATCTAGGGCCTGAACAGTCTTATATTTATTGTAATGTGGTATATTCCAAACTTCGGTATGTCAGACAACCTGAATAAAAACAAAAGACAGTTAAGAAAAAATATTATAATTAATTGAGGGTAAAAAAGCTTTTAAAACCAACCTGGCCCGTTGTGACAAACTGTCCCCTAAACAACTTTGGCAACTGTCATCAATCATTTGCTGGCTATGATCTTTTACATTCCTGTGTAGGAATTTTGGCCAGATTTGTTTAAATATAAGTTGGTTTTTATTATTTTGATATAAATCTTCCTGCAGTCAAAAATGTCTTAATTGTGCAGAGGCAGTTGTTTATATCACTCCACCTGTTAAGCTATGTTTCATCAGTTAAACTATGTGTTAAAGACATACAATCACTATTTGATATAATGTAATCTGCTGAAAGTAAGGAACTGCTTACTGGAAGCTTTTATATAGAACCTCACTTCAAAAACCCAAACACTCCCTTTCAATACTCAGAGTTAGCTGGTTCAGTTGTATGCAAAAGTATGGATCTATACGCATTGCAGTGGCTGTTTTTAATGTGGCCCATATGGTAGTTGCCCAGGGTGGCATTAGGCCACCCTGGGCAACAAGCACCAAATATATATATATATTTTCTTTCAATTGCATCATTAACAAGTTTCTATTGCTTTTAGGCCATTTACAGTCAACGGGTTGCTGGCATCCACTGCTTGCTGCTGACAATAGTTGACCTTTTTACTTGCTTTGTGCAAGACTGCATTGCATTTTATCTTACCCTAGTACAGAGGATTCCCTGCTTATCGATTGGTTGTGGGCTGATAGAATGTAAGAATCACCACTGGTCAGTTGTGTTGAAAGCCAGATGCCTCTGAAACATGCATAGGAAAGGACCTAATTACGAAGGATTAAAATAAAATTGCAATCTTTCATTTTGCCTGAACTACGACCATAAAGCAAAGTAACTCTTCAGAGTTGAAAATGTGCACATTTGAAAAAAAAATGTATCATCTTAGAAGAATGCGATCTATTAATATTAGATAATGATTGTGTGTTTCAAATATAGTATCATAAGAGTTTTTTATTCATTTATTCCTTCCCGATTTGGTATAAACTGAACCATATTTTCACATTTGAATTACATCTTAAATGAGCTCTTAAAGTCCTTTGAATTTAATACACAAAATATGACCAGAATATGTTTTATGGTTAAGATACAGCTTTCAACTTTTGTGCATAATACAGTATTCCTCCAGACTGGCAGCTGTCACCTCTTCAACAACATTAGTAAGGAGCTACCCAAGCATATAAGATAACCAGGGAGCAAATAAACAGTCCAGTGTGTTATCGTCAACACCTCAGCTACACTCAACACAGCCATTTACAAGATTTAATTAAGTGAAGCATTTCCAGATACTTTTTTCCTCTACTGAGTGTCAGACACTTCTCACTGTGACTCATCGTTCCCAAGGCTCAATAAAGGCAGCTAAACCCTCTAGAACTGTCGATTCATTTATCACTAACAAAGGTTCTCTGAGAATTTTTGTTTAGGAAAAAGTAGTAAATAACAAATTTCAGCTGAGATCTGCAAAGGAGTCATCCTTTCAGAAAAAAAGTGAACTATTGCTTACTGTATTTTAAAGCAAGTTAATATCAATTTTAGTTTGTCCAGAGCTGTCACCAAGCAGTCAGCATTTTTAAAGCAATTCTGTAAATAACAACTTTCTTCAACTCAGCAGTCAAGCTCAAAACAAATTGACAGCAGCATAAATTGCCATCTACTACTCAAAATCATTAAAGACCAATTAAAAGATAAATCTTTTAATAGAGCATTATGCTGGGGGATGCCTTTGGAAAAGAAGTCATTTAACAAAGTGAGTATATTGCTGCTAGAGAGTATTCATGTCCCTTCAATTACAATTAATGACACTCCAAACTAAAAACAAGTGCATTGGATTTCCACTGATCATCATCAAGATGGTTGTGCAACTTGACTGGAGTCCCTCTGTGGTAAATTTAGTTGATTGAACTTGAGTTGTAAACCAACACACTAGTCCATATAAGCTCAAAGTGTATATCGGTATAGAAACCAAGCAATGACGCCAAAGGAATTGACATTTAAGACTCCAGCAATCCTCGGTCATGCCTATAAGGTAGAACAGGCTGATGGAAGCAAGTCCTCACTGAAAGACACATGCCAGCACCCTTTGTATGAAGCCAAATTGACTTTAGAGATTGTTGGACCACGAGAAACAACATTCTCTTGTCTGATGAACTCCAAGTGACATGTTTGGGGAAAAAAAAGCAGTTCTCATCATCTAAAGCATCATGACGTGGGTATGTTTTTTACAGCAGGACCTGGATGACTGGGCACCATAAAGGATAAGATGACAGTTGTCAAAGAGAGAGGTCCTATAAGAAAACCTATTTTAGAGTTGTGGAACTAGAGTTGTTAGAAAATACCCCATTACAGAAGCGCCAAGCTTGTACTGTAGAGAGGAGACTGTGATTGCTGCGAAAAGTGCTTCAAGAAAATATTTAACCATAGGTCTCAATATTTAACACTGGATTAGCAATCATTTGACATTAAATCTAAGAAGCTGCCATGTCGATATGGGGAGCAATGCTGAGGAAAAAATGTTTCAGCATAAATGTTGGAATAAGTAATACAATGTGAAAAAATGAAGTGATTGTAATACTTTCTAGTGATACTGTATATTTTGGTTGCCTTGTATGAACCTGGACAAGGTAATAAAACATTAAAGAGCAGACTTTTTTCTTCCCTTTTTATTATTTTTATGAGTATAATTGAAAAAAAATATATACCGTAATTCATATAACGTCTAAGTGAGATTTTTAGCATTTTTGTTTTCCGGTACTACATTTTTGTATATACTGTGGCATGCAGAAGTGGGTTTCCTCTAGGGTCCTAAAAAGCATGCAGGTTAGATTAACTGGAGAACTGAAACTGCCCACAGTAAGTGTAATGTGCGCATGTGTGGTTGTCTCGTAGATGTCTGAGTTGCAATATTACTTGGCCAAACCCCCCATCTCATATACTGACCACCGGAGACAGGCACTAGCCCCCTGCTAAACTACACCTGCAGGATGAAGCAGCCATAGAAAATCTATAGCTGGACCAATGGATGGACAAGCATAAATGTCAGAACAGAAACATCGGAGAACAGTATGCATTTATTTATTTATTTTGCAAGTTCCCTTTTTGGCTTGAGTAATTTAGTCTTTCTAGGCCAATGACTCAAACTTGAGTTTTTCAAAAAGAAATGTGAGCACACTTTGAGTTTTCTCATGTGTTTGTGATTCTGCATGTGCCACACCATGGGTCGCATCCCTCATGCCACTTAACAATTTTCAAGTCTCTTGGTTTCTCTTGACATTTGTGTGTAGATCACTCGTGTCTGCTGAGTTACAAAAACAGAATCCAGAAAGTGATAATTTCAAATGACGTTTCAAAGGCAACGGTTATAGTTTTTTTTTTTTTTCTTTTTCTTAAAAGAATATTTTAACCACACGCAGTCTTCACAGGTACATGAAGGAGAGGAAGAGATTCATTTTTATTTCAATGTGACCATGTTGTTACGTTGTAATGACTGTTTCCTTCTGGAGATCACATGTCTTCCAGCTTCGTGTACAGTGTAAAATAGGATACCTTTGATTTCTGACTTCGTCCCAACCACCATAATTACCCCAAAAATGTTATTAGGTTTACCTCTATTTATAGCCTCAGTCAATCTGAAAAAATATCTGTGCTCTTGTTAAATTCATTGTGGTTATTTTATGTTTCTATCAGATTGCAATTTGTGACAGTAGCTTGTTAAATCAAGAATAGAATTTAAAATTCTTCTTCTAACATATAAAGTGCCTTGAGATGACATGTTTCATGAATTGGCGCAATATAAATAAAATTGAATTGAATTGAATTGAATAACCTTTGGGTACAACTGAGGTATGTAGAATACCCTCTCTGAATGTACAGTATGTTAAATGTTGAAGCAGATGGACTACAGCAGCAGAAAATCAAACCAGGCACCGCTCCTGTCTGCTAATAACTGGAGGAAATTGAGGCTACAATTTGCACAAGCTAACCAAAAGTAGACTTTAACAGATTGTAAGAATGTTACCTGGTCAAATAAATCTCTCTCTGCCCTATGCAGATAGGGAGGGACAAAACTTGACATAAACAAAATATGAAAGCATGGATCCATGCTGCCTTGTATCAAACGTTTGCCTTGTGTTGGTTCAGTGCTGTGGGGGATATTTCCCTGGGATACTTTGAGCCTATTATTACCAACTGATCGTTGTCTAAACGTTGCAATGTATCTGAGTGCTGACCATAACTACGGGGTCAGTTGTGTAGGCCAGCGGGATAATGGCCTACATACTCACTACATTTTAATCCAAAGAGCACCTTTGGAAGGAGGAGAAACGTAATATTTGCATCATAGTTGTACAGCCGACAAATGCACCAACTTTATGATGCTATCAAGTCATTAAGGAACAAAACCTCTGAGGAATTTTCAGGCACCTTATTGAACCTAAGATGGAGTCCAACGTGATACTCGCAAGATGTAAATAGTAGGTTAGCCAGAAAGTCTAGATCATTTACAGGTGATACAGATACTGGGTGTAATCTTGTGCTATATTTAAAAGTGCAGGCAAACATTTTTGAGTTCTAATGATACATTTTTATTTTGCACCTGAAGTCGTTTGCATCTGATTAAATTAGTTACTGTACAACCTATGTCAGGGAGTGTGTTTGAATTAACAAAACAAGATACAGAAACACATTGTCGCTGGTTGCATTGTTAACAGTAGTCAGCCTGGTCAATGAGCCCATTACAAGACTTGCAACTGGTGGTCCAACATACAACTGAGACCCATCAAAGATGAGTATGACATCTAACAAAGAGTCCCAATTTCAAAGGTACATGGAGTGCCACATTTCACAGTTTCTCATCATAGTCATATTGGATCTAAAAAAAAAAATCCCAAGTTCCCTAGTAAGGTGTTTTAAAGCAAATCACAATATATCATAAATGTACTCAAGAGGTAAAACAGATAAACAGATAACTGTACATATGTTTTTGATAAGAAATATTTGTATGTTGCTGACAGGAATGGATGGATGGATGGATGGATGGATGGATGGATGGATGGATGGATGGATGGATGGATAGATAGATAGATAGATAGATAGATAGATAGATAGATAGATAGATAGATAGATAGATAGATAGATAGATAGATAGATAGATAGATAGATAGATAGATAGATAGATAGATAGATAGATAGATAGATAGATAGATAGATAGATAGATTTTTTACCAGTATTGCAAAGGTTGAATTTTGATTCTGATTGTTAGGAAATAATTGTTTTTTCTGCAATCTTTCCATGACAACGAAAAAGCATCGGCAGAAGCAATTGTTTGCTCTGGTTTAGGTTTCCAGTGGTCCAGAAAGCTGATGAAGATGTCTTTGTTCCCTATGTCTCTATGTACACCTTCCTCCTCCTGCACCATCCTATCTTCTGCTCCCCCTCTGAGTTTATAATTTTCCAAACAGTGAAATTCAGAACACATCCTGTACAGTCCGGCAACACACAGAGTCTGTGATTGAGCTCAGAGGCTGGAGACTCTTTCAGACCAACCTTTGCTTTTGTTGGTGGTCATGTACCCAAACAGTGGAGCTCAGTCAGGAATAATGCTGTCTGGCCTTCGTACTAACACACTCAATTAGGCTTTGGTGTCACTAAAATTCACAAACATTTCATTTTTTTTTCCTTTTTTAACTCGCTTGCTGCTTCAATGTCTCTTTCTGATATTTTCAAACCACATATATATGTATATATATATATATATATATATATATATATATATATATATATATATATATATATATATATATATATATTCCTTGACATGTACCTAAAATATTTTCACCAAATATAATAATACAATTAATGACAATTCTTCATCCTTTTTTCTTTAATTTCTGATCTATCTGTGTAGTGATCGATGTAAACTGCAGCTTGACAAGTTGATGAAGACACACATTGATTCAGGAGAGTTTTTAGTTGATTAGGGCTGATCTTTGTTGTAGTCCAATTCAGTTAAAAGCAATGGTTTGATTGAAGATGCTTTAGATTGTTTATTTTCTTCTTGTTGCTTTCTACTTGCTGTATACTTCATAATTTTTTAAACATATGGTTCCATTTTCTTTATTGAATAATTCCTCATTATTTGAAACTAACTGTTAATTCTCCTTATTACTTTCCTAGCACGTATTGCTACCTTTTCTGGATCAAATTGTACATATTTTTTGAATATTTTCTTGAAAGATTCCTCAGTCTGTACTTTCTATATATTTACTGGCTACTTTATGTAACTTACAACATAATTTCCTAGAACTTGTAAGGTAATTTCTTTATAAATTGCCATGTTATATTAAGAATTATTTGGTTACTTTTCTGAATTGGTAGGATATTTTTCAATAACTTACTTGTTTCTTCCTTGAACTCACATTGCAAGTGGGACTACAAACTTTCTTGGGACTTACTGGTTACTTTATTGAATCTTTTTTGGCACTGGTATTTCATAGAACTTGCTGGTAATTTTCTTTAACTTGCATGGTACTTCCTGGAACTTTCTGGTAACCCTCTTGGAATCTGTTGGGTGCTTTCCATAACTTACTGGTTACTTGTTGAAGATAATTTCCCAGAAATGTGCTATTTCCACAACTTTCTGGTTACCTTTCTGAATCTGCAGAGTTTCCTAAGTATCATGGGTAGAGTCTAGAGGGTTCTGTTTTTTACAGAACCTTTCTGGAACTTACTGGTTATTTTCCTTAACTTTTTTAACACTTACTAGTAACCCACGTTGTACCTCCTGGTACTTTCTAGAACTTACTGGCTGCTTTTTGTACCTTTCCTGGAACATGCTGATTCCTTTACAAAAACATACGTGTTACTAAACTCAACAAAACATTTCTTGAGCTTGAAAGAATGACTGCCATATAAAATTGCAAGCATTTTTTTTCACTGGAACCAGAGTTCAGGGCTGATATTAGCAGAGCAGTATACCTGAGCTGTAGATTATTTGTTAACATTTCAGAAACGTGATGCTTTCACTAAAAGGCTGCAACTGCAGAAAATTCTGTAATTGACATTATTCTTCATGTTTTTCTTGGACTGTTATTTGACCAAGCTAGATGAGTGGCTAGATTTGAAAATGCTGATGCTGCTTTCACGGATATGCTGAACTCTGCTTACAGTATATTATTCAATTAGCTGCTATAATTAGAAAGTTGGTTAAATTATTGATGCAAATGAGACTTATATATAAAAGATGTATTGTAATCTACTGAATTTTACCAGATGTTCTGCACCTTGTGAATAAAGACTGTGTACCCCTAGAAGTCTGAAGGTCTTGCGTGTCTAACAAGCATAATTTAGTTAATAAACTAATCCTTCAGAAAGAACAGTTATGTTTGGAATTGTCTTTGTTGTTACACCGAACGTTTTAAGTGCCATCCTCATTATTCTTATTTTCCCACACAGACATCTCTCTTCTCTGGAGCTATGCCTTCAAATTCATTGCCATTTTATGGTCTTCTGGAATAAACCCATGCATACGTTGCTAAGGGAAGCAGCAATGTGTAAACACAACTGGTTGCCAGGTTTCACCAAGACTCACAGTGAAAGCAGTTTGGCAAGATAAAAGTTAATGAGGCAACGTGTATCTGAGCTGATATCACATAGAGTGCCAGGAAATTAATTGTAACGCATTCAAATGATAAAATGTAATTGTAATTTAGACCATAAATGTCTATAATCATAGAATATGAACATTTATCAGATCCTTTAGCTGAGTGCCTTTGCAGCATCACATTATAGAGTCAAACGCTTATGTTTTGGTCACATTTTAAATAAAATCCCTGCCTTCCACTTTTAATTGAGTTTGCCCCTTCCATTAAGGGATTTCAATCACCACTTGAAACACTGGAACTAATTGTTTTTCTACTTTTATGAAATTTATATTTTAAGTAATTTGTTTCATATATCTCGTACTGCTTTTATTTACCATTTACTGTGTATTGCATTGGGAGTTACTGTGCAGCACCGTGGTTGTCTTGTAAATATTCATTTGAAATTGAATGATTTATTTGTCACTGATTTATCATTTTACTTGGTGATATGCCTAGAAGAACCTGACAGTTGACAGTCTACAAAAGTTTGAAAAAAAAAAATATCAAGGACTTTTTTGTAATGTTCTCTCCTTAACACTTGATGGCACACTTGGCCCCAGTTTCATCGTATGATCATTCAAAGAGCTGCAGAGCCATCTTGTGGTGAACACTTAAAAGAACATGTCTGTGGCTCCTCAATTTGAAAGAACTCTAGTTTGTTTAATACACATTTTCAGAACCAAAAATCTGCATAAACACAATTATGTGCAACCCTGCTTTAAATTCTGCAAGCTATATAACCCAGCTATGACTGACTGATTTATTTTTCAACTCTGGTCACAGGTGCAACTTTTTGATGAAATCCTCTTCACAGAGGATCGGATTCTGGGCAGACTTTATATATATATTTTTTTGATTATATAAATAATATATTCCACACAATCCCCTCCTCCTGTCTGAGGTGTAATTGGAGTATGTACTGGCTTTTACATGCTTTCACAACTGCTCGGGGAAAGACCGTATGAAACACACGATTCACAAAAGTCAGTGATAAAGTGGGTGGTTGAATTTGTCCTGAGTGGTTTTATTTGGAGTGGAATTGGTTCATGAGAAAGTTTGACCAGGATGAATTGAATACTACTAATGTGAAAATTTATGTTTTTGATGTTTATGACAAAAATTATGATTACTTTGGGTGGAGCGGCAGTAAAAAGGAAGCATATATCTAGTGATTGGGTCTGAGGTCATGTTGGCACTCGTGACAGGGAGGCTGCTGCGGTGGCTGAGCCTCAGCTGTTGTTATGAACCAAAGGACCTGGGTGAGTGGACAGCTGCAAAGGACCAAGAAAGCAAAAGTGATTGCTGTGCTGAGCAGTTGTTGTGTGTAGGGTCACTGAGTATTATTGACACCGAAGGTATACACAGTAAATTTAAGGGCTTGCTTTTTTGTTTTGTTTTTACTCGATGTAAAAAAACAAAAATCATGGCAGTGCAATTAAATAAAGTGGGGCCTTATTGGTGATTGCTTGGCTGCAAATGGACATCATCAAATCGACATTTTCCGGTTATTACAGTACTCACAGCTAATCACAGAGTGAACCTTTGCTAGTTAATAGATAAATGGTAAATGTACTGAATTTACATAGCATTTTTCAAGTCAGATTGATCAATCAAGGCACTTTACGTCACAGCCACATTCACTCCTTCCCATTCCCAAATGCACCAACATTCACACACTAATACAAAGATTGTTTGGCAACTTTGGTGAATTGTCTTGCTCATGGGTCCATCAACATGTGATAGAAGAAAGCTGGATTACAACCACAATTTTCAGTCACAGGATGACTACACTACCCATTAAGCCATGGTCACACAATTGATCCACATCTTTTAGCCTCTATTTAGCATTGTGAAGCCCTACTTAGAAATGTCATAAGATCCAGTAGTGCAAAATGCTAATTCTTGCAATATTTTAACCTGTCTTAAGATTTTGATCAGGAGTGTATGAGCAGTATGTACATCTGTGTATTTTTTTCACATGTAAAAAGATAAAAAAAGGGAGATTGTGATAATGTGAAATTGAATATGTATATTTTGATCAACAGTAGTAGAGGTGATTACTCAGGCTGTCACCTGTTCATTGTACACATCATAGTGACAGCCTGGGGGAAGAAACTGTCTCTGTATCGGTTGGTTATAGCAAATAGTGCTCTGTGGTGCCGACCTGAAAATTAAAGTCTGAACAGTTTTTGTGCAGGATGTGTGGGTTCTGCAGAGATCTTGGCTAGTTTTCTCCTGAACCTGGACGTGTACAAACCCTGAATGGATGGAAGTTAACCCCCAATGATCCTCTCTGCAGACCCAACGGACTGCTGCAGTTCGGACATCCTTTTGTGGATGGTTGAACACAGGACAGACAGAATAGTGGCTGTTCAGAAGATGACCAGTAGCTCTTGTGAAAGGTCATACTTCTCGAGTTGCAGCAGGAAGTACTGTCTCTGCTGAGCTTTCTTATGAACAATGTATACGTGTGAAAACCAGCTCAGGACCCAACAATAGGTGGTTCCTAGGACCCAGATCGATCCACAGCAGACGCTGTGTTGTTGAGGATGGTGAGGGGAGATAGTGTGTTCTCCAAAAGTCCACTGTCATCTCCACGGTCTTGATCCATTTCAAAGGTACATACCCACATTATATGCATATAAAAAAGACCAAAAACCATTTGATCATAATAAAATAAGGTTATATACAGCAAGTGTCCATCTTGATAGTGTTTTGATAGTCCTTTGAGCCTAAGTAGAACCCAGCACGGTGTGATGAGCAGATAAACACAGACATGACGCCATCTACCGGTAGTATCACAGAACTATCAGAAAGCCAGATGGCATCTTCTAAAGGCCGTTACATACATCAACGTTCATACTGTATTCCCAGCACTATTCCAGTCTTTTTGCTCTTGAAATCATATATTTTTTGTGTTTTTTTTAACACTGGATCTTGGACCTTTCCTCATTGTTTCCACACCTCTTTGGGAGATGCTAATAGCTTTTGCTGCTTCAATGTTTATCCCCTGTGCACATGCGCCTCTGCCGATTCTTGAGAGGGAGAAGATGTTCCCCAGACTCAGTTCGGGAGTGGAGCCCAGCACTGTGAGCCAAGTGTGCTTCTGGTGCATAATGTCTGGGTTGATGGTGTTGAAGGCCTAGCTGAAGTCCAAAAGGATGCTGGCATACACCCCTGGGTGGCTGAGATGGTGCAGTATGAAGTACGGTCCCAAATTGGCTGCAACATCTTGTTTGACCAGTAAACAAACTGCAGTGGATCCAGCAAGGGGCCAGTTATGTCCTTCAGATGCTTCACCACCAGTTGTTCAAAGGATTTCATGAACACAGATGTCAGAGTGACAAGTGTGTAGTTATTAAACTGCATTATGGTGTGTTTCTCTTGCACAGGGGTGATGGTGAAGTGTTTAAAGCAGGAGCAAACCTCACACAGCTCCAGAGACTTGTTGAAGGTCTGAGTGAAAATGGTGGCCAGTTGTTCAGTGGAGGCTTTTCAGGCAGAAGAGGAAAATACCACCAGGTCCTGGATCATCGCATGTACAAAGTAACAAAATAATATCGGGCCTTAATTGAAATTAGATTAGTAATAGTTAAATGTTTTAACTGTATTTGATTAAAAAGAACATGTGATAAGCATTTTCCTCATCTTCTTGGATGAAAGTTTGATAAAATTATGTGACTGTGGGGTGTATTTGACAGAGATGGATTGCAGCCACAAATTCGAAGGAAATCCCCTCAACTTTCCTGTCAGAAAGTGGTTTGTGTTGAAGCCAAATCAGGTGCTCTTAAGAACTTTCAGAGGACAATCGGGGACACAGGAGTGGAGAAGATGAGTACTGAATGGGATGAAAAGTCAGTCTGTCTTAGGCTAGCAACTTTACCTGGAGCAAATCAAAAATAATCCTTAAGTCATTTTTCCACTTTGGTTTGTGCTTTACAGACCTTCAGACCGAGGTGAACCAACAATAGCGTACATCTGATGAGAGTTGGAACAATTAAGGGCAGACTGAATCATTTTCCCATTCATCTACCATGCATGTTTCTGGACTGTGGAAGGAAGCCACAATAGCCGGAAAAAACACACACACATTCACAGTGACAAGTATGCAGTCTGAGCTCAGAATGATTCCAGCTGAGACTTAAATGGAACCCATCTTGCTTTGAGGCGACGGCTTTCAACCACCACAACACCAAGCTGTCCATCAAGATCACAATTTGATGATTCCCCCCCCCCCCCCCCCCCCCTTATATTCCCCTGATGCAGGGAGGGTGATTCGACTTCGCGATTCAGAGGGATTTTGGAATCATGGTCGATTGAAAGCTTTTCTGGATCAGATTCAAGAAGGGCTGACGAAACGAGACTAAACATTGCAAACCACAGTTGAAAGATCTCCACAAGTGCAGATTTTCTCCTCCACTGCCGCCGCCCTGGGATTAGCCCCTTCCTGGGAGACTGGCCACAATCACAAATGTGCAGACATTCAAAAATGCATGAACATGCTCACAATTCATTTGTATGTCTAGAGCTAATTGGAAAAACTTTGAAAAACATGTTATATTATTATTGTAATCCACAATTCTCAAAACATAAATAGTTTGTTACTTCCTTCAGCCACGTGTGTTGATGTCTTACCTGCAGTAACCTCCTCTTGCAACAATGAGAACACCTTTTCTCAGGGATATCTTTGCACACACCAGTAAATGATCTGTTTTATTTAAAAATCCACATGGCATTCTATCCCAAAACAACACAATCAGATCTTGTGATGCTGCTACCTAGCCAGCAGTGCAAGTGAGTTTCTGCCTGTGTGTAATTCTTACACAAACAGTGTCTGTGATCTATTAAAGAGGGCTAGGAAGAAAACATTAGCTTAGGAACTAATAAAATTAATTTATCAACAGGTAAAAAGATAAGTTACACAAATGATGGGAATTGTTTACAGTGGCATCTATGTTTGTTGTCAAATTGCTAAAGGTGTATATAAGAAGCATTACAAATCAGAGTTGCATTATGTTACACTGAGGTTTTTGAAAAGTTAACCAAACTTAATTCCAATACATTTGTTTATAACAGTTTTCATCAAAATACTGGTGACTCAGTTATTGGTATCCCTGGTTGGAGTGAGATCTTTTACCATTTCTCTTTGGAAAACCTCTAATTAATTTAGTCATGGGTTACTTCTTATGTTTTTATCGTTAGGTCAGGGGACTAATGCCCATTGGAGGTGGATTTTGTGTCTGGCAGACCATTACTGTGTTGTTATGACCAAATGTTTTGGATCATTATGCTGCCGAAAGACACTTTTAAGTAAAGGTCTTCAGAAATTTTATGTGAAATCTCCTCGTATGTCAAACACTTAGAATATGAGTGTTTTTGTAAGAGAAACAGGCCCACACTATCACAGATCCTGCATCTTTAATTAACAACAGTTTGGCATGTAGATAGAATCAAATGGTTGTCAGGGAGACTTGATAACCCAAGATGCCATTTTTTGCTGGAGTTGTCTAATTGTGAGCTTTAGAGAGTTTTCTTCACCTCCGTTACTATCTTGTTGTGGCAATAATATAATGGCTCCACACGAAACCTATTGGGTAGTGGCTGAGAGAAATAGGTCTCTATGTCAAGGCACATTTACACCCTAGTGAACAGAAAGTCTTGAATTAATTCTATTAAATGTAAAAAAAAAAAACATAAAAATGCCTCAGCTAAATTTATTGTAATGATATCATGTCTCAGGGAATTTTGTTTAAAACAATTATTTCTTAACATTGAATTGTTGCTTGAACAGAATAAAAGATGAATAAAAGCTGAATTAGGGGATCGACTTTTCCAAAATGTTGTGTGCGTAATAATTCTATTTATTTTCTTTTTCTTTTAACGTCTTCTGTCTGTGTTAATGCCAATGAGAGCCCAACAGATTTTACTTTATTTTACAAGTGGAGCATTACTGTTTTCGCTACAGTGCTGCACTTGATTTATATACTGTATGCATAAAGCTTTATTAGATTTTATTCTGGAACTATTTCAAGTTCAATGGACATGTAAATGGGAAAGTAGAAAAGAAAAAAAAGAAGAGGAAAAGATGAGACAAAAATGCTAAAAAGGAGAAAAGGTGACTAAAATGGAGGAGAGGAAAAGGAGAGAAGCAGATAACATCCTCGGAGTCTGCTTCTACACCTGCAAAGAATGATATACAAAGAACAGCAAAATAAACCGATAAAGTATTTTAGGTACAAACAAAAAACGCCTTGATATCATCACTGAAAAATACACAGTATTATTTAATACGATATGTATAAACTGACAGCTAAAGCTAATGATAGAGATTGTCTGTATAGAAGTGGATCAGTAAGTGCCTGAATCCAAGCACCTGTAAGAGTTTGTGAGAGTGCGCTTGTTTATGTAAGGTTTATCCACAAGAAAAAGGCTCAATAGTGGTTGTGAGGAGCCAAAGACCCCCCCAGAGTGCCAAGGCAGACACCTGGAAAACCAGAATACCAGAGGGGCCCAGGAGGGACCAACACAGGGATAGCTGCCTCCCCCTATCCCAGGGAAGAGCAGAGAGGAGCCTCCAAAAACCCCACAACAGCCACAGTGCAGAAGCCCCCGGAACCTGCGATGATGACCCCTCGGGCTCCGACGGCAGCCAGCTACGCCGGAGCGGATTGAGCAATGGCCAGAGAAACCTAGGCCCTATGAAGCAGCCACCAGGAGTGAGTCAACACACACCTGACGTAAACCAGCTACAGAGTCACAATCACACGTTCCCACCCTAGTGCCCCCACATGCATACACTCTTACCCACAAAACAAAGTACCCAGTAGAAACACCCTCACTTATCACACATATCCTATACGCCCAAGTCCAGGTACCAGTATCCAGCCCCCAGGTCCAGGAGGTGAACCCTGTCATCAGGATGGGAGGGGGCACCTTCAAACCCAACAGTCCCCACAACCTGACTGTCTCAAACATGTTGGGATTGTGACAATAATTCAACGACACACTAATTAATTCCCAAAGGAAAATGTAGAAAGCCCAGATTTTTGTACAACTACATTTATTTTTTGTTTTTTTACAGACAAATGTTAGCATATTGCCTTTCATTAACCTATGAAAACCTTTAGCAGGTAAGTGTAGGTTCAGACATCCTGCCTTCAGAGAGTCTAAATTCAAGCTCGTTGGAAGAAGAAAAACATTATCTTGCAACTAAAGATAGAGTTTAAAAGAAGCCTGATATATAAAGGTCTGTCATTTGATTGTCTCAGACCTTTAAAATTTGAGAAGATTATCACTTTATCATTGTGTGATATTTCTTGTCTTATGCTTTGTTTTGTTTTTTGACTTTTTGTTAATGAAGAGTGATGTGGCTTGCCCTCTTCTGACATGTGACTGGAAGTGGCACCTAAGTTGACAACGGGTTGTTTCTTCTTCACTCTTGGCTGAAGAACTGAGGAGAAACTTGTGAAGGAGGCTTTTATCTGTGGTCATGAGGGATTTCTAGCGTCCTGAACAGAATACTTTAGGAGGGAAATCTGGACTGTTTAACTGAATCTTTTTTTTTTTTGCCGTGTTTCTCCTCAGCACTAAACTTGGAAGCCGCTTAATAAATGCACAGATATGCAAGTCTTGTAGTTGGGATTTGTTGTTGATTCAAAATACAAACCAGGCCGGCTGTGTAGTTTTGAGTACTGATTGTTGTCATTTTGACTTCTTGTATGAGGAAAAACAGCGAAGCAGGGCCTCCCCAAAAATTATCTTTAGGAATTAAGGAGTTAAAACAAAGGGCTTGGAAAATATAGGCTGCAGTTCTATCCATGTCTTGCCTTACAAGGTTCTTGTGGTCAAAGCTGTCATTCCCAGGCCCAAACAACCACCTCTGACCGTTTTCATACAGTGAGCAGATTCCTTATTTCCCTATAGACTTTGCAACATACCAAGTTTGGAATATCACACATGGTAAGATGCTGGAAGACTGTAAAATGTAAGTATGCCTTTATCTTTGAGCCTCTAATATCTTCCCTTCAGACAGCAAACATGCTGTTCTCATTTTCATTCATTCAAATCACCCTCTGCCTCTGGTCGCTAAAATATAGCTGACTGTCCCTATTTACATAGAGCACCATTTTGGCTGCAGTCAAATCAAACCGGTCTGCAGCTTTTTCAGACACTGATCAGGTACCTTCTCTTCTTCTTGTACATGAGAGCAGAAGTAACAGCCACTTGTAGAGCTGGAAGCAGTAAACTGAAGCTGGAAAAGTAATACCTAGCAGCTGTGTCACATTTTATCTCATTACTATCACAAAATTCAGTTAATTTCATTGGTATTTTGTGTCATAAGTAACATAATTGTGAAAGGGTCAGTGACGAATACATGGATTTAACAATTTTTCATGAATACAAACATTTCAAAATTGTGCCTTGCATATTTTTTCAAGCGTCTTTTGTCTGATAACCTTAAATAAAATTCTGTCAGAAAATGCCTTCAGAGGTCAACTAATTAGTAAATAGTTTCTACCCATGTGTCATTTAATCAGAATAAATACAGTTCTTCAGTGAAGACCTCAGAGGTTTGGTAAACATCATTAGCGAACAAAGAACACACCTGACTGGTCAAGGTTAGGTTGTCAAACAATATCTCAAGCTCTGAACATCTTACAGGCACTGCTCAGTCCATCAGCCAAAAATAAAAGGGACATGCACAAATCTAGACCTGACAGGACATGGTGGTATGCCTGAGCTGAAAGACCAAGTTAGGAATACTTTGTTTAGAGAACAACCAAGAGACCCATGGTAACTCTGCAAATAGCCACAGGTCTAGTAGGAGAATGTGTTGACAAGACAGCTATTAGTTATCTACTCCACAAATTTGGCCTTGACAGGAGAATGGCAAGAAGAAAGCCATTGTTGGAAGAAAGCCACATGAACATTTATTTGTGGTTTGACGGAATAAAAAAAAACATGTAGAAGTAGGCTCCCTGGTCAGATAAGACCAAAATGGAACCATTTCACATCTGTGCAAAAATCTATGTATTTTAGTAAACTAAAACTACAGATCAACATGGAACACACCTCCCTGCATCCCATGCAGTTGGGATGCTTTTCTTTAGAAAGATGAGTGGTCAGAGTTGATAGGCAGATGAATGGTGCTACTCACAGGAAGCCCTGAAGGAAAACCTTTTAGAGGCTGTAATAGTCTTGGCTTTCACCTGCACACAGGATGAACCTAAACATCCCGCTGGAGGAGTACCTTCTAAAATGTCAAATGTTGCATTAACAAATTTAATAATGCTTCATATCACTAGTTATACACTAAAGACAACAACTTTATGGAACTTTATTTATTAACCGATGCTGGTAAAGTCCAGATCAGCTATCTTAAAAAAACACTTGTGGACCATAACAAGACCACTATGATAGCAAAGGAACCACGCAACCAAAAATACAAATGGTATTTATGCTCTCTTCAGGCCAATGATGAGGAAGAATAAACTGGGCCAACATTATGTGTATGTTAATACAAGGCCATATCTGTCAATGAATTCCCTAGTTGGCATTTGCTTGTTCTGTTGCCTTTGGATCACACTTAGGACCTTTAAGTAACACACAGGCCTTTGCGAGGCGATCCGTCAGACGACTACAGCAGGCGCTGTGCACACTCTTCAAGTGGGAGAGAATCTGCTCACACAGACATCTAGAGCCAAACGCTGTCGATAAGGCCCGTGCAATGTTCTTGAGACAGTTAAACATGTCTGGTAGGGATGTCCAGCAGGTGAAAATGTAAGCTGCACACACAGCTGTGCATTCCAGCTGCTGTCGTAGTTCTGGACAATTTGTCCGCCACATGGTCGAGCTCCACAGTTCAGTCAATTGCATTTGTATGTCCTCTGTATCCAGCCAGTTAAAGAGAGACAAATCCAGCTTTCTGTTTTGGTCAGAAAAGACATCAGTACACCTGAAAATGTGAAGTGAATTCTGTCCCGAGTCTTCAGATGTATCCGTGTTTTTCCATGGTACTGTTACTACACTAAAGGGCCAGCTCCCTTTAGTTGTTTGAAGTGGTGAAATGTGGAAGTTTCAACACATCTTAAAAAAGGTGCCACCTTTTTAGCAAAAGCTTCCCTGGTGTTGTGCATGTCTAAAACAGTTTATCTTGGTCCCTGCAGTTTGAGATTAAGTTTGTTAAGGTGTCCAGTTATGTCTCAGAGAAACAACCTGCTTCTCATCTTTGGGGTTTGTCCCTTTTCTGCTAGGAATGTTTTTAACACAAAAAAATCCACAAATCATTCCAGAAGCTTTTCAATTCAATTCAATTCAATTTTCAATTCAATTTTATTTATATAGCGCTAATTCATGAAACATGTCATCTCGAGGCACTTTACAAAGTCAAATTCAATCATATTATACAGATTGGTCAAAAATTTCCTATATAAGGGAACCAGTTGATTACTTCAAAGTCCCGACAAGCAGCATTCACTCCTGCTTTCCACAGCTAATCCATCTAACAGCACCGTAGAGCGGTATTTCTTTGCAAAAGCTACCCATCTCCTCGAGGGAAGCCTGGAACAGGTGGTGCATCAAAGCAGATCACTTGACTCCAAAGTTGATGATTTTTGCCACGGTGGGAATGATATCATTAAGATCTGTGTTTTAAAAAGAGGTTTGCTTAGTGTGCAGTTTGATGACGGGATCGCCAAATTGTTCGTCAATTAAGGTAACAGCCCCTATTTGTTTCCCAACCATATTTGGCACACCTTGTCAACGCTTCGCTCTTCAAAGGAGTCCTGAAAAACTTTGGCAATATCCTCACCTCCC
The DNA here is from genome assembly GCA_037039145.1 of Fundulus diaphanus. Taxonomy (NCBI): domain Eukaryota; kingdom Metazoa; phylum Chordata; class Actinopteri; order Cyprinodontiformes; family Fundulidae; genus Fundulus; species Fundulus diaphanus. The sequence goes on along the minus strand of CM073140.1, from coordinate 27,037,819 downwards.
GTTGTTTCAGGGTTAAGCAGAACAGTCCCTCTTGCACTGTCACATCTCAGTATTTTATCATAACGTCGAAGTGTGGTACATTATTGGTCTCAAAGCTCTCATTCAAAGCTACGCTAAACAACCTGGCTTCTTTCGAACCAGCTGTTTGTTGAACTCTGACATCATCACCCATTTCCTGGACTTGTCGTTTGACTGGTTGATGCAGGTATGTTTTGTGTCCCTTCGAAAATTGTACCTTTGTCTGGGAGCCCATCAAATAAAACCTCTGAGATACAGAGAAAGCCTCTGTCATAAATTATCTGTCCGTAAACAGCTTTCTATGGTTAGTGTGCAATACGCCAACTTGCTTCAGTTCCATGATGTTTAGCAGCAGTAAAAAGTTGATTACTTGCTTGCTTCTGATATCTTGACACGACACGTGTAATTAAGTCAATCTTCACTACCTCATTCTCAATAAGGTTTTTGATGTTTTGTCTCAAAATGTCGTTTAACAGGGGATGTCCGGCAAACAACCCTCTCAAGGCAAAGGACACATACAGGATAATCTTTCTCTTGTGCAGAACCCCAGTCTTTAATCCACACAGTCATAATAGACTGGGTATTACATTTGTTTGTTTGGTTCAATGTCATATTTTACTAGACTGACTAGTCTAGTAAAATATTCTCACCGGTTGACAAAGTGACTTGAAATGATCAGCGAGTTCTAGCTCATCAGAGGTCAAACCCAGTAGGTGGGGCGTTAGCTAAGATACCGTCATTAAGAAGTGATCCAACTGATGTGTTTGTGCGAGCTAATTTGGAATGCACACTGGTGGTGCTTTATATGTATTTTTTAAGACACTCTTTAACCACTCGGTTCCACTGAACATAGAAGCGCCGTGGTGCGGCTGTGCTGCGCCTTCGCAGCTGATCTCAGCAACTCTAGTCAGTCAGAACAGTTGAATTAAAATAAATATCTGAATAAATAAACATTTGAACTCATGACACATCCAAAGAAAAGAAAGTAAGGTGATTAGATAAAGACCAGATATGCAAGATGTGGGTAGTACTGGCCAAATAACCACTTTACTAGTCTATTTAAAGCCTACAAGTACACTAATATCGCGTGGACTCGCACGAGAAGCTCTGCTCTGAAACACTCCTGGTGGAATAGGGTGCCTGGCAGAAAGCATGGCACAGCCACACCACTTCCACATTCAGTTGAACCCAGGGGTCAGATTAATGCACCGTGCGCCATCAGTTAACCCCTCGCTTACCGCCTGTGGCACACGTGCTTAGGGTTGCTGACCACTGATTTAGAATAATGTAGTGATCTGTCAAAATGTCCCCAGTCAAGGTCCTAAACATTGAACTAAATCTAATCAATAATGTGTGGCTAGTTTTGAAAATTGTGTGTAATTGAGACTTAGCTGTAATTGCTGTTTACGGTAGTTTTTAAAGGGTTGTTGAATACAATGTGCAACCTACTATTCAGATTTTAGTAGTTAAAAAGGAAAACCATGCATATTTTTCACGATTACATAATACTTTTTGTTGGTCTATTAGATAATAATAATAATAATAATAATAATAATAATAATAATAATAATAATACATTGAAGTTTGTGGTTGTAAGGTGACAAAATGTGAAAGCATTCAACAGCCATGAACACTTTTGCAAGGGGTTTACACTAATGATTGGAAAAGGTGTTTTTCTCAGAATGAACATTCACTCCCAGATCCTCAGCTTCCTTGAAGCTGAAGACCGGCAAACTGCAGTGAAGCTGCTTCTTGGATAGTTGAGGAAATCTATTTGATGCTATCCATTTGTAGAACTCAGAAGATGATTGTAGTCTCTGTAATTCAGATCAGGCTTTGCACTTATTCTTTGCAGATGTATGAAAAATAAGTGAATGAATTCAGGAGATAGGTTTCACTATATCTGCGAAGAGAGAAACCTGTTCGGATGTAAATTATGTTGCATTAAAGCCAAAACATGAACCATTCCTCCCACAGTCGAGACTGTGATAAGCTGTAAAGAAGGTGGTGTAAATGCCCTTTCACTCATTTGCTTTTCCAGGTCCTCTCGCAGCACACCTTCTTTCTGGCCCCATATTGTTTTTTTTTCCTTGACAATAGATTCAGTTACATAATGAATCCCATCCATATCAAAGACTAACCCCAGGAAAGACTGGCAGGGCTCCAAACCCCCTCAAAACGGGCCAAAACCACATGGGAGAACAAACTCTTCCCTATTTTTTCCTCTTCCCCTGGTCTTTGTCATACCACAAACGCTATCAAGTGTGAGAGGATGGCCATGTGTTGCTGATCATGTGCATATGAGATAAATATTGTGATGGTCACCTAATATGTTGCGGTGTACTTTCTAGCTTCATAATGACTGTGAAAGCAGAAAAAACGGAGTACCCCAGATACGGTTCTAAAATGCATTCCTCATGGCAGGCCTTGAGAAAACTACGATTTCGTGGGTTTTTCGATCTTCTAGGAGGGTAAATGGGTTTTGATGGTCTCTGCTGTTGTGTCTGAATCACCATGTTGTGCTGGGCAACAAGATTCGGTGCTCCCACAGAGTGCACTCACACATGGCTCTGCCAGCACTGAGCAACATTTTAAAACTCTGGGCCTGCTGTCCCTGCTGCACTTTCTGCCAAACAGCCCTGCAAAAAAAAAGGAAGAAAAAAAACAACAATGTTTTCTTTCTTTGCTTACTACCTGAATCTTTCCAAATCTTGTTTCTTTTTGATGTCCATACTCCTATTTTTTTTCTCCGCAATTGTGTACGTCTTTTCGCGTCATCAATTTCTATTTGCTGGCTTTGTCTCTGCGATCTGTGCGCATGGAAATTTTAAAGCAAATGTGCCTCCCACACTTGAAATTCCAGGGTCTTGCAGGACTCCACAGGCTGCTGGATCTCTCTCTCTCTCGCTGTCTCTGTCTCTTTATCACTGGTAACATAGGACTGTATGGGTGCTAGGGCTGTGGGACAGGACAACAATGTGAGTGTGTGTAGGGGAGGAATAATAATATGCTAATTCACTGCCCTTAATTACATCAAGCGAGAGGAGAGATTCCATACTTGACATAACTGTTTTGAATCACTCATTGTGTCTCAGCTGGCATCAAGTGTCCACTTGTATAGCTGTAGATTAAAAATCAAACTCATACTTATACATCACAATTATTCACTGAATTTGGAAACACACTGTAGTTGCTGACAAAACTGTTTCTTATTTTGCTGGAAAAATGTGTATTTCTCAGATGTCAATGTCTGAATGTGAGGGAACAAAGCAGATTTTGTGAAATAGTAAGTCTTGTCACTTCGTTGAGAGAGGTTGAAGAGTACGGGGAACGACAGTGTCAAATTTGTATTCTCCACTTGCCTTAAACGGGACATATGCAAAATCCACATTTTTACCCCTTAAATACATTTTTATACTTGGAGTCTCTAGGAAAGCAGAAAGGTTGAATGTAGTCTGTCCAGGAGCTGTGCAGAGTCATATGTGTCAAGCCATTCAGTTTTCTCTGTTCTCTATTACGCTTTCTGTAAAATTGGGTCACAGTATTTGTTAAGGAGCTGCTAAACAAGATCATGGACTTAAAACAAATCAATTTTGTTTATCCGTTGTTTTATTTTTTTGCTGTGATTTGGTGGTCCAAGCTCAATGATGCCAAAGCTACATGTGGATAAGTGAAAATGTTCAAATGTATTAACCCACACAATTCATTACACCATCCCCCAGCATACTACAAAAATGGCCGAACAGGGTGGAACGCTCTGCAACTTGGTGGGGGGGGCGAGGTTTGAAGTTACTCATTTGCATTCAAAGAGACCGCACCTAAACGAGTTGCTCACAGAGCAAACGAGGGACCGTGGAGCAACAATGACGATGGATTCAGACCAAAGTGGACCATTGCAGTTCCACTTGATATAGACCAGGACTCAATTATTTGAATGTGAAAAGGAATGATTTAAAGCTGCAGTGGGTTACTGTTGATTTTTTCTCAAATCTGTCACTATGTCCTGACAGTATAATATAAAACAGATAATCTGTGGAAAAAAATCAAGCTCCCCTGGCTCCTCCCAGTGGTTCTCATGCCATATACAGAAATACACCGCTCCCAGTCAGAAACAACCAATCAGAGCCAGGAAGTGTCTTAGCGGTGTCGTTCACGCTTGCGTAAGCGCTGCTCACACTCCTCACCCACACAGCATGTACAAGCTCAACATTACCGGTGGGCTGCAGCTCTGCTGTGGGGGAGGAGCTGTGGCGGGAGGGCTGCAGCGGAGTGGAGAGCAAGGGGGAGGGACCTGGAAGGTGGCTTGTTTCAATTTTCAGGATAAGTCTGCAGTCTTGTCAGAACTCCCTACTGCAACTTTAAAAGTATGATATGTCCCCTTTAATAGCCAAATGTCACATACAGTATTCAATACTTATTGATAACTTAAATAAAAAAAAAGAGCATTACATTTTTGTAGTGAAGATCTTAAAAATGCACATTGGAGATTAAAACATTTTTGTTTGCAAAAAAAAGTACCTTTCTTTGCCGTTTTCCATGAGAGAAAGAAACACAGTAATTGCTAGGATATGCACTAAAACTTTATATTTCGTTATTATTGCCTAGTCTATGCTGTCTGTGTGAAAGAGAGCTGACCCTCGAATGAACAGGTCATTTCACACAGACAGGATGCTGCAGAGACAAATGTTCTTTCTCCCCTACTGCCGTTATATTGAGCGTTGAAGTAGTCATGGAAAAGGTTGGAAAAATTCATTAGTTTGTTAGGGAAAACCAATATTGTTTGGGTCACATCCCTTATAAATTCCTCAATTTCAGAGTTTACCACATTGCGTTAGTGGTAAAGGAAGAAGTATACGGGAAAATACCTGTATTATTAAATTTTTTGCCACTTACATTCTTTTTTGTGATCATCTGAAGCTGAATTTTAAATGGACGTTTAGTTAATTGTCCAGGCATGCTGCAAAAAGCCATACTGAATGTTTGATGGTATTGTGTTACAAAATAGAATTTCAAAACAAGCTAAATTTTCTACCAATAAACTTAAGTGTCGTAAACTGCCTTAAACAGGAAGAAAAAGAAATTGAAAATGGGTGAGGTGAACTTATTTAAAATAAAGATGTATAAAGTACATAATCACGGAAGGCTGCCACAGTTCAACAAAGCAAAAAAGCTGTGACAAAGAAAACACAGTCCCAGTCTTGAAGCTGTGGAAATAAGATGAGCAGCTATGCTGCCACCCCATTCACGATCGAGACGTGCCAAGAAAAGTGAAAAGGAGAGAACGAATAAAAAAACAAAGTGAAAGACTGTGGACAACTGTTCAGGGAGCTGAAAACGACCAGATGTCAAAGTGTTGTTTTTTATCAACTTTCGCTTAATAATTTTAAGAACACTGCACCTGTGCTGAGCTAAGTCTCTTGTTATAATTTTAAACTTACTGACAAAACCAGCTGTAGTATTTATTTATTCTAATAATCTTTCTAATAATGTTGTTACATTTTTATAGCAATTTAAATTTGTTTATTAAATACAAGACAGTCAGGCACATCAAAGGAATAAAGCTCGCTGTCAGTGACTGTAGAGCTGCCCCAAGGCACATGGAAACCTTGCAACTTCTACAGGGCCCCCGACTGGCCTGGGGGGCCCCAAAAAAGTGTTTGAATTCAGTAAGGATGGTTTTACAAATGCATCAGCAGGTATATTCAACATCTTACTGTATATTAATTGCAATGGGCTTATCTGGAATTGACTCCACCACTTGAAATTACATTTATGGCCATTGTAATCTAGGGTGCGCTCTAAAGGAGTGTATGCAACCTATAATGTGAGAACATTTCTTAAAAAAAATGTTAAAAGAAAGAAGTTCATCATCTTAACATTTTCTGAATTTCTGTAATCTCTCCCATGCAATAGGTGCAGGCAAATAGAGAAAAACTTTCAAATACTTACAGATGAAGGTTTTATTTCTTCTGCATTAAACAAAAAAAAAATAACACTGATGGGAGTTAATGTTTTTCTAGAAATGGTTAAACCTGGTCAGACAATATCATTTTTGGAGTTTAATAAATAGGGAGTTTTAAAATGTCGGCGTTGATCTTTCCTAATTTGCCAATGAATGTATAAATCCTTAAAGCACCAACAGATGACAACTTTATTGAAATATAAAGTAAAATAATTATTGTATTAGTTTGCATTAGTAGCACCAGATGTGCTAGATTTTTTTACAAAAAAAAAAATCTTTTTTTTTTTTTGTGTTAAGTCCTCAGTAGAGCCAGAATCAATTTAGATATGTTTATCACCAGGTTTTGATTGGCCTGGTCTTAACTGCATATAAAGGAGACATCATTTCAAAAATCCCAAATTCAATGAGTGGTACAGCAGCACAAGACAAATAATGTTGAGGAAGTTATTTGCTTGGGTGGGGCTGCTAAAGTTTAGCGCTATGTATTTACTTTGCATATGTAGCGAGATGTTGTTTCAAACAGGAGGATCAGGGGATTTCTGTTGCAAATAAGCAACAGTTGCCAATTTAACAGTAAAATAACATAGAAGAGTATATAAATATTAGTTTCTGATTACTGCAATAAATGTTAGTGTATGTATACAGTGCCTTGCAAAAGTAACTTTTTTTACAACATGTGAAATAGAATGTTTAGTCACCCTAAAAGCACGGCGGCTGCATCATGTTGTGGTGGGTACTTCTGGGAGAAAAGCGACGCGATACTGGGTCCACCTCTCAGCAGAACAACGGCCCTAAATATACAGGAAGAGCAACAATGGAACAGTTTAGATCACTTTTGTATTACAATGACTTAGTCAAGGTCTAGTCCTAAATCTGTTTGAGAATCTGTGGCAAGATTTAAGTTTTGCCACAGACCTGACTAAAATTGAGCTATTTTCCAAAGAGAAATGGGTAAACATTTCTGTTTCTATTGTTGCAAAGCTTATATAGTCCTACCATAAGACAGCTGTAATTGGCAATGAAAGGTGTTTCTACAACACATTGTCTCAGAACTGAGTAAACATTGACACAAAGATTTTCAGATTTGTATTTTTTCAAGTCGAAATCGTAATTAGTTGGACATAATGTAATTCTCCTTCCATTTCCCATGGACGTGCTACTTTGTGTTGGTCCATCACATAAAATCCCAGTAAAACACATAGAGTTCTGTGACAAAATGTTAAAAATTCTCAGGGGTGTGAATACTTTTGCAGGGAATTGTACTTTGCAAACATTATTAGGATGCATTATTACTTGCTGAACAGCTTTGTTTTCCTTTCTTTGTCATACAAACAGCACAATGAGACACTGGCCGAGCGAAGTCTCGGAGAACATTCAGGAACATTCTGTCGCGAGGAATAAGGCCATGCAGATTCAGCAGAGGGCCATAACTGTGCTTTATGTCCACTTCATTTCCCTTGCAAATCAGCCTCACATTCTTGGGGTTTTCACAGTTCCCAGATCCCTCCCTTTTCACCACAACATGCCCTGAGTCAGCCAGACTCATTAGGCGCGATGAGACCAGGTTAGCTGTCCCAATCCTGACAATGCTTACATGGTCAGGTGGGTGAAGGCAGCAGCTTAACCGGCTCCACCCTGAGTTTCCATCAGGTCTAGTGGGCAAAGACCACATCTCAACTCCCAGTAACGCCCTTTCCTTTCCATCATCTTTATTTGACAACTGGAATGTTGCAGCGTCTCAAAAAAAATTGTTCTATGCATTTCTTTTCCCAGTGTACTGCATGAGTATTTTTTCAACACAACATTGAAATTGCACAGAGCCACAAATAATAATGTAATTTTTTGAATGCACTGCATTAATTTATCTCACAGTAAAGCTCCGCGATGCAGTTCATCCCTACCTATTTCCATTCAGGCTTTTAAGTCCCAATCAGAAATTGTGGATCCGTTCCAAGGAAACAGGACCCAAGCACCCTGAAGAGCCTTTTTGCCTCACTTTTATTCACTCCTCTTCTTTCTCAAGAGTTCCTCCTGAAAGTATTTGGCAAACACTTGTGAAAAAAAAGAGTTTGAGGGAAGAAAAACAACAAGTCGTTCTTGAGCCACCCACACCCCATCTGCTGTGGTATTATCTTCTTTTATTATCTTCAGATTATGTGTGCTGATATTATTTCTGCTATTTAGTCCGGTGGTCATTGCGGTTGTTCTTATTGTTGTTGTATTTTTTGTTGTTGTTTGTGGAGTGCTGCAATATGAGGGGGGGATTCTCCCCTTAGTGCATCTAATCATCCATTCAGGACCCTCTTAATGCCTTGTCAGTTCCCCTTGCCCTTCCATTTTCTGTCCAATTAATTCCTTTCTAGCTCTCCGGATAAAGGGACACAATAGGGCCCCATCCTCAGCATAATGGATCATTAAAATTCAGCAGCGCTGCCCTGGCACTTGGCATCGCCCTTGGACTGGTTAGGGACGGTGGCTTGGCATGCCAGGCCGGAGCCAATGCTGGACCAAAGGAGACAGGATCTCTTCTCATTTCTTTTATGCTGCTTGTTTAATGAATAAATCTCAAGGAGAGAACTTTGACAGATATGTTGATAAGCTTTTGCAGAATTTCAATAATAAGATACTTTAGAGATTAACTATAAAAAAACAAAACGGATAAGTTGCCTATAGCCTTCTTGCTTTTTTTGTCAATGTTTGTTCCTGAGGGAAAAAGACGAGCAAATTATGTATTAATGTGTTTTATGCAAAGTCTCACTCATTTCAAAGTTAAACAAAGATTTACATGAACTAACCAGCACAAAGGCAAACCCACAACTGAATTATTTTTCATTTTATTATAGTTATTTTTTTACAGTTGTTTCCAAATATATTTGAGCACAAAAAAATGTACAGGACGGAACTGGATGATGTGTTGGCGGTAATTATAGGGACAAAAACAAACATCAAGAAAAATAATTGTTTATTTGTTTTTTTGGGGCAGGGGGGCGGGGGGGGGGGGGGGGGGAATGGCCAGCGGAAGGGGTTAGATGTGCATGTGCGTGTGAAATTAGTTTAAAGAACAATCATTTTCAAAGACTTTCTTTCAAAATGATACACCAAAATGATATACAAAAATGCAGTTATGCTCCATTTTATTTCTGCAAACCGATGCTTTAGGGAATGACATCAAATTAAGGACAAAATGAGGAGCAAGTCCCTGGAGTGGATCGTTTGTTAGTTAAAAATTTCCTTTCATTTCAAAATACTGACAACAAGCATTAAGAAGGCACAAAAAACATTTTTATGCAGCAGTGAGTCGGCTTTCAATGGTTCATGGAATAAATATGGGGAAACAGTCACACTTAATTTCACTTTCACCAGATAAAATAAAAAAAAAACCAGTTGTTTTCTGTATCATTTGGTGAGTATTATGATTATGTCATGGGATATGTATTCAGTCCCCCAAGAAAATGGGCTCACACATGCATCTGCACATTATCTCTCCCAACACACACGGATGTATGTTCGCCCGCATATTCTCGCGTTGTCCATGGACATATACAGGAGGTCCAGCTGACGCGTCACTCAACGTGTGGTGTTGTTTTACCCCATTTCCTTTAAGCCCACATCATGACTAATCGCAATTTGCCAAGCGTAGATTTCAGACACCTGTTCTGAGTCCTGCGCCAGAGTCTATTGGTCCTGTGTGTTTGCTCCCAAACTTGGAATGGAGATCCCTCTGGAAATTCAACGGAATATTATATGCACGCTGCTTTACTTCATTTACCCTCCTTTTCATTAAGTCAATAAAACAGTACTCTAAATAACCAAGAAGAACCCACATGTAGCATGTGTTTATCTATTCAAAAACAAAAATAAAATCCAATAATGCATGAACATAAATACATATAAGACTTTTATGCAAAATGACACAAAATTCAAATGAGCCTTTTTCATTTCTTTTAAGGCTGAATCACTGATGCAAATAGTGTGCTGCGTTATAAACCTCCGGCCATTCATGTAAATTTTACTGCAGCTTCAACGTAACTGGTCCTGTGTGCACAGTTAGCCAAGCCTTTTAATTCCTACAGACTTCTGCAGCGGGTTTGCACCTTGACCTGAACGGTTCACTGTTGCAACTTCGAACTGAAAAGGACAGGGATGTACAAGATGTCAGCTTAAGTAATATGTCCTCACAGAGGAGTTTGGCTCTCTGACGACACAAGTTCTCTTTTGTGTAAAAACTCTGTACAAGTGGGGTTTTTTTTCATCTCAACAATAGAACTTTGTATAAAATCAGCAGGCACTTTTTCTTGTGTTTGTTTCACGTTCAAACGGTCGCAGGTGGCCCGACAGGCCCCTTCAAACAGCTCTTCGCCCTTGCCTTCTGTCCTTCATTAGTAGTGCATCAAACTGAATGAGTCTCTGGTGCAAAAAGGCTGTTTCTGGTCCCCTTTAAGGCCGAGACAGAGTGGTGTAGACGGGCTGGTCCCAGCTGGAGGCAGTGGGGCTGTGGGCCGGAGCCATTGATAGACTATTCAGGATCGGGCTGCTGTAGGGCCGCCTAGATGAGTGGAAGTATGGGTACTGATAGAGGCTGGAGGGGTAGCCAGAATAAGGGCTGTAATAGTTAGAGCTCTGCAGGTCAGTATAGTCACACTGGGAGCTGGAGAAAGAGGCAGCACCCGAGGCAGCCGAAGCGGCCGAAGTGACACAGGCTGGACTGCTGTAGGAACTGTAATCAGAGTGCGACGGCGACCCGCGGGAATGCTCACTGTAGTGGCTGGGGCTCAGCTGCTCTGTTTTTATGTGGAGACGGTGCTGCCCTACTTCACCGGCGGGTGGAGAAGTGGAGGACACGGCACACTTTCGGCTCCAGGACGACGCACCGCTGCCATACGAGGAAGCATAGGAGCTGCCTGGGACTGGAATCTGACCATGGCTGTGGTCTGAGGATAAGGCAGAGGAGCTCGACGCATGGCCGTTCAGTGGGAGGTATTGGTCAAACTCGTGAACATCAAAGGTCTCCATGTTGCTGATCACATCAGTGCTCAGCTCGTTGATGTCCACATTGCTGAAGTCAATGTTTTGCCTGCTGCTGTCGGCAAGACGGCGGCCTTCATGCTTCAGGTCCTGCTTAACTCCGTGGTGGAGATCTGTTTTGGGGGTGGTAGGTGGTGTAGGTGGTCCATGAGGTTGACCTAAACAGAAAAAAATCAGAATGAAATGTTAAGATCACATAAAACACAAAATGACTATGAACTCTAAAATGTGCTAGTCCTGTCTGCGTTATTTTTTCAACATACCTGCTTGTTCAGGGTGGTGGTGTCCATCAGGCATTCCTGCCAGTCCTCCCATCCCTGGCTCAGCTTTGTACATGTGATGTGCCAACTCTGCCCCTGAGTCTGAGTCGCTCTGGCCTGGTTTCACATTCTTACGTCGCCGTGGCTGGTACTTATAGTCTGGATGATCTTTTTTGTGTTGAACCCGCAGTCTCTCTGCTTCATCTACAAAGGGCCTCTTCTCACTTTCAGAAAGTAGGCTGGTGTGGAAAAATATGGAAGAAAAAAACGTTTAAATTTGACAGCAAAAAAATAAAAAATAAAAAAAGTTACATTCAGATTTAAAAGTTCTCTTTAAGCTTATTTGTTGTAAGCTTATTTGTAGTTTTCTTTAACAAATTTTCCAAGCTTTATCAATCCAGACTCTAAATTTCCATTGCCAAGAAGAAGCTATACCAGTACCTGTTTTGTTTATTATTTTTTTATTAAAAACTGGATTATATTTTATTAAACTGCATAAATAATTCCTCCTGAAATAAAAGATTTCTTACCGCCAGAGTTTCCCCAGTGTCTTGCTCAGCTCAGCATTGTGCAGATGTGGATACTGATCTGCCAGCTTCCTGCGGGCCGCCTGTGCCCACACCATGAACGCATTCATGGGTCTCTTGACGTGCGGTTTGCTTTTCAGAGATCCGTTGCCTCTCACCGGCATCGGGACCAGGGACCAATCGTATCCTTTGAGAACCTGTGAGACCGCGTCTCTTATGCAGGCTGGGAAGCGCTCGTCGTCCTCTGGGTCCAGCTTCTTGCCCAAACCGCTGAGCAGGGATCCCTGACCGTCCGAGCCTGTTGGTGAGGACGGCGCGTCGGAGTCGGACTCATCCTGAGACATGGAGCTGTTTGTACCTGACGGACTGCACGGATGGTCACTGATACACTTGTCGTGTTCCTCTGTCATTTTTATCATATGTTCAGTCCAACAAAAGTAAAAATCCAAAACAATTTTGTAGGAATGAAAACGAAACGGAAGCTCGCAGCAAGAGAGCCGCTGCGCTTTTTACGCACGGTGCGCCTTGGTAAAATTCCTTGAACCGTTTCAGTCACCCGGAGCCCTTATTTGTTTGCTTTTCCCCCCGTTTGTTTGTCTTGTTTTTCCTAAGCTGCCATTGGGGGTGCGGTCGACAGAGTTGCGGTTCACAATATGAGCCGAGAAGCTACATGTTACTGCAACTTGAGTCGGACTTTTAAATCTCTCACCCCACCTTCCGCATGGGATTGGCTGGAGCAAATCACCACCTTTTCTTCATTGGTTAAGGGATTTGTGGGGGTTCATTATTATAATGCTTTTCGTTTTTATGGTGTTTTATGGCTTTGCAGACGCTGCATGAACTGTGATAGATTATGTGCTGCAATGGCAAAATATCACAAATAGTATGTTCACTTAGAAATCGTTTTTTTTGAACAGTTTATTTGATCACTGATAGATTAAAAAAATTAATAGACTTACTATTATTAGGAGATTCAGAAATATGATTTTTGTAATGTCTTTTTAGACCTGTATATTTAATGTTACACTGTAAAAATAATTTTTGGAGGTTGTTCAATATTAGTTGTTAAAATTATATGACTAAGTATTTTAATTAAACATAATAGCTTGTAAACCTGACAGTTGATAAGGTTTAAATTCTAACTGCAAAAGCTACTTTATTTTAGTGATACATCGTTCTAAATTATTTTGAGAAAAGTTTAACTGGGGAGGATGTTTTAATGAATTAATCAGCTATTCTTATTTGCTTGTACAGCAGATTATGGTACATGTTTGGGATGAAATATGTTGATTTAGTAATAATTAAATACTTCCATAAAACTGGTGGTTAAACAGGTTTTGGTTATTGGAGCAGGAATTAGTTTCTATCCAGTTTTAGCTAGTTTAGCAACAGTACAAATGCTGAAGTCGAATTTGCTAGAAAATGAAGCTTTAACTGTGAGGTAAATGCTTCCTCAGAATCCTGCAACTTAGATGTGATTTTTGGAAAAAAGGTTTTCATCGAAACTTTAAATATGTTCAAAAGTTTGTTGACTAGATTAGTGACAGACTATCAAAATCTCCAAGTGTTTCGGTTTTGGTTGTCCTTTGTGTTTTCAGTATTTTCTTGTTATTAGTGTTCATTTAAGTCTTTATACTTTTGTGTTTAGTCTCTTAGTTTATTTCTGTGTTATGTTCTTTTCCGTCAATGAATTTGATTCTCTTAGACATCTTCTTTTTATCTTTTTATACCATTGGTTTGTAGTTCTTTGTATATCGGTTTAGTCACATCCATGTTAATTAGTCTCTCCCCCACAGCTTCCCTACTTTCCTTTTGCCACAACTGCTCCACAGCTTTGTCATTTTCCATCCCTGCCTCAATATTTAAGCCTCTGTTTTCTTATTGTCACTGCTGGATTCCTCCATTACCATGCCTGTTACTTCCCCGTTGTACTGCTTGCTTCTCTGTTCACTCTCCATGTCCTGTTCTCTTTGTGCCATACTGAAAGTTTTTCTCTTTTTATTATTATCCTCGAGTTCCAGTCTGCACTTTGGTCATGTTACAACTTCATCAAACTTAACTTTTGTTGTATTTCCGACTGGCACCCTGAAAAATCAGACATGTTCATGCAAAGAAAGCCCACCATGAGGTATATGTTGCCAATTAACTGTACTTCAAAGCTGTGCTTGTCAGCGGAAGAGTTTTGGCCATCGAAGGAAAAGCCAAAAATATGTGTAGTAATGTGCTAGAATCTAATTCATTTAGTTGATTGAGAACGATTTAGGAACTGTCTGGAGTTCATTTACATGTATTTAAACATTTATTTAAGCATTGTTTAGCTGTTACACTACCAGTCAAAAGTTTGGACTCACCTTCTCGTAAATGGTTTGTCTTTATTTTTATTATTACCTCTGGGAACATCTTCAAGACATTTGGAAACCATTTCAGGTGACTAACCTCATGTAGGTCATCGAGAGAAGGCCACGAGTGACCGAAGTAGTAATCAAAACAAATGGAGGGTGTTTAGAAAAGCAAAAATATACAAGATGTGTTGAGTTCTTACACAATTTTGAGTTATAAACATAATTCTATATACTTTTGAGTCATAGTTTTGATGTCTTCACTAGGGAATAATAAGGGAAGCCATTGAATGCCAAAGGTGAATCCAGACGTTTGACTGGTAGTGTCCAATTATATTATTTCTTCTTGGAGATGTTTAGAGGTGGGTGGAGTAGCCAATTCTTTTACTCAAGTAAGAGTAGCACTACTTTAACACATGTTACTTAAGTAAAAGTAAAAAGTAGTCAACCAAGAAATTACTCAAGTACGAGTAAAAAAAGTATTTTGTAAGAAGGCTACTAAAGTTCTGAGAAACTAATCACAAACTAATCATAACAAGTAGGTTAGGAAAGTGTAAAGTACTTACAATGACAATATCTGCTGTTTACTGTATGTTCACTTGACCTGTAAATGGTTTGAGGAGCTCAGCAAATAGAAAATACCATTGAAATAACAAAGCTTGTGTACAAAAAAGAAGTGTGTGTGTCTCTGGCGCATCCTTGGGTAATACAAGTCTGTTCTTTATTCAGCAAAGGTACTCAAGGCTAGTAGATTTGCCAGAAGTGTTTTAAAGTAAGAGTATGATACTTCTTCATAATATTAAGCAAGTAAAAGTAAAAAAAAAAGGATAGTGCAGTAAAACTACTCTTAAAAGTACATTTTTTTTCAAAAACGTCTATCTAGATAATGTAACAGAATAAATGTAACGAACTACTACCCACTTCTGGAAATGTAATAAAAATCTACACAAAAATAACGTATGCACATATTTACACACAACTTACTGATTTAAGAAAATAAATTGATTATTTTATGAGTGTACTCATCTTTGGATGCAGACATTTATTATACCAAAAGTGGTAATTTGGATTTCTGGATGTAGAATTAAACATGGAGATAGAAAAGCCTTAATATGTGCAAAAAAGAAAGGATAAAAACTAATATTATGCCATATGAAATTTTTTTTTAAACAAATTAATTTGCAGAAGGTTTGCAAGGTTAAAGTCAGTAAATATCATTGTTACACAATTGCTAATAGTTAATTTCTTAAGAAACAAGTGAAATTTAGTTACAGGTAGGCTCAGATAATGATGTCCACTGTTCCATGTATGTCTTTATTTTAATATTTCCTTAGTAAGTTCATTTTAGTCAACATTTGAATTTAAGCAAATGAAAAAGTTGAGCATCACTTCAGAGCTGACTTCAGCTTGAAAAGTTCAGTCTCCATTTGCCATTATGAGTCCCTTCAGAACTGTAAAAAAAAAAAAAAGTTCCACTCTTTACCAAGTGAGTTTGTTTCCACAATAAACCTTTCACGTCCAGTGAAATGTCCATTTTATGACCCCGAAGGTACATTATCGAAAGAATGGGAGATAAGCTGCAGGTCTGAATCACTGTCTTTGTTGCAGCTGCCTTTGTTCATGTTTTGTGGGATGATTTTTATCACTGACCTCCCTATGAAAAGACAAGGTATGTGTGTGCTGGACGGCAGTTTACCTCACTCCATGGACACTGCAGGTGGCTGAGGGAACAGGATCTCTAATGTGGAAATAAGAGAAACTGACACGTATGCACGCAGAGTTCTGATGGCTCATACACCAAGGTAAGTTGTTATAATATTGACTTTTACTAAAACTGATGAAGTTGAAAAAGTGTTGTACCAAATGCTTTAAAACCACTGAAATCCAATTAATAGAAAAGTCTTGAAAACGACTCATATGTTGAATGCTATGCTGGCTTCGTTTTAGGCAGCTGTTGTCAAAGCACTAGGGTCACATTTAATGTGTGTGTGTATCTGTGCGCATGTGTGTGTATGTGAGCATGCAGAAAGTCCGGACAGCAGCTAACTGTCAAGCTTAAATGTCTCTGGCTTCAGTCTGATCCGTGGAAGTGTTTACTCATTGTGCATGTGTTCCGAAGGGGCAAGCATGCAGGCATACACGTGTGTAATCATAAAACTATAAACATACATGCAACAGGCATGTAAAATAGTAGGCGTCACACTGGTTTAATTTATGCACTCATCTCGTCAAATGTGTAGCCAAAAGTAAAGGACAGCCAAAGTAAACTACAGCTGAGCTAGGAATGTCTTGGGTCTTTTGAGGAGATGACTGAAAGGGACAGAGAAAAGTAGACAGTTTTTACTGGACTTGGCCTTCCTCTCTGTAAAGTGGGGAGAAACTCTAGCCAGACTTTGTGAGCTCCTAATTAGAACAGGAAGAAGCAAAAGAAGACGAGGTACC
Organism: Fundulus diaphanus; assembly: GCA_037039145.1. Classification (NCBI taxonomy): domain Eukaryota; kingdom Metazoa; phylum Chordata; class Actinopteri; order Cyprinodontiformes; family Fundulidae; genus Fundulus; species Fundulus diaphanus. The sequence goes on along the minus strand of CM073140.1, from coordinate 27,021,246 downwards.
CGAGCGTGAACCTATCGTGTCCCTCAGAGTTAGGGAAGGTTTTCATTTTCCTGTTTGTTCCAACGTGCATCTCACGTGGTAAAGATTTTCAGATTTCTAGAACTAGTTTGCTCGTTTCTCCGGCATGGGCCCAAGCTGCTTCTATCCCACATGTAAATTATACTGCCTGGCTTCTAATGTGCATACTAAATTAAATTACACAGTTGCCCACAGGAACCTTTCTCTCTTTGGTCTCTGCTTCTGTGTTTTAATACAGTTAGGCACATTTCTTCACTCCTGCCAAGTCATTAAACTGAGTATGTGGAGTGGTTGATATTGCACTGTAAAGATTCAGATGTGTACCATGCCTTGCTAAAGTATTCACAGGTTTAGGTTTAGGTTCATTCCAATGTAGCTCAACATCAGTTAAATAGGATGGAGGGCAGCCTCTAACAGAGTTATTTTCTAGCTCTATTCTTTATTGAGCACCCTTCCATCAACTCTGACCAGCTTCCCTGTTTCCATCAACCTAATGTCACCTTGGGATGGTGTGGCCAGGATGGTTGTCCACCACACATAATCATCTAACCACAGCCCTACCTAGCTTGTAGTGACAAATACAATATGACTTTAAATGGCCTTAAAGGGCCCTAGAAATGTCTTTTGTCCATAAAAAGAAATCACAGAAATCCATATTTTCATCTTGAAATAAATTAATATAAGCCAAGCATTTGTACTGACAGTGATTACTTAGTCCTTTTTGAGCCTGAAAACAACTTTGCACCGCAAACAGCAGACATAAACATTACTGTCATCTGCAGGCAGTACCGTGAAACTATCAGAAAGCAAGATGACAATTGACACAGCTACTGTAAGAGCCATTAGACCGTCCTGCAATGCCTGGCAGTAAAGTGGAAACTCGACGTAGTCAAAGAACAATCCAATCTACAGGGTTAGGGTTACTTAACCTATCATTTTCGCTGCTCCGCTGGGCGTTGCTGACTTGCTAGGCTCCATCACAAACATATATACGTAGACACCTCCTTAAGAGCTGAATCACAAATCGATTGGATGTGGCATAGTGTTTCAATTGGGAGAAGATGCCTCATTCATGTGCTGCATGGAACCAGCTGATTCACAGTACAAATCAGATCTACTACCATTACCTTTCACAGGTAAGAATAAACATATACTAATGATTGTATTTATTCTTATAACATAATTATAACATTGAATATGAGTCTGAGGGCTCCATTGCCTCTCCTTGTGTACTAATTGTGTGCATGATCATACTTCCTGTGACGTGGTCTTGTTATGGTAATTGTACACAAAAGCGCTTCATTTACTAACTAATAGAGCAAAAAAGTGTAAAACACATAAATGCAATATAATAAGCCAACAGGGTGCAATAATTTATTCGGAAAACCTTTGTGTGCAACAAGAGTGAGCCACTGGCGTAGAGATTTGTAAAGTCAGAGTAAGTGGCGAAGCCCCTTTAAGTTAAACAATGGCTTTCTCCTGGTACCTCTTCTAATAATACCAAATTTGTGCAGTGCATGATAACTAATACTTGTCCTGTTAACAGAGGTTTTCACCTGAGCTGGTGATATCTGCAGGTCCACCAAAGTAACCAAGGGCCACTTGGCTGCTGCTCTGATTAATGTTGTTTGTTCTCTAATGTTGTCTGACAATTTTGAGCTCTGAGAACTCCACAAAACATCTGTATATGTACTGGGACTTAAGTCAACACAGGTGGACTGTATTTACCATGTAGCGGATTTCTAAAGGCAACTTGATGCGTTGTATTTGATTGAGTGGTATCAATTTAAAGAGGGCTGAATACAAAAGCACACCACACTTTTCAGATTGTATCTTCATAAATGTTTTTTCTTTACTTCTACTCCACAAACAAGCCCAACTTAGTCTATCACAAACTCCTACTAAAATACTATTAGGATGATGGTTATAACATGACAAAATATGTAACAAAAAAAACTCCATTGACAATGAGGTTTTAAAAAAGGGCAAAGTCGATTGGCAAAAATCTGCTTTGCTGCTGAACAAATGTCAGCCTGAAAAAAATCCTCCTTTTTGTGTACAATTTTTTGGAATATGCTCCACAAAATGTCTGTCAAAAATTCTATACAATTTCCCACATGGATAACAGCTGTCTCTACCACCACAGAGACTCCCTAACTAAACTGTAACCCAAACAGCAGGCCTTCCTTTGGTTAAATAATCTCTCCGAATGAGTCACCATAAACTGGGTGAACTGTGAAGAGTGGCGTGCCCTCCTCCTCACCCAGACGATCCCAACCACTGCACAACCACATGTGGGGAGAACTCCTGGGCTGCTAACAAACTGTGCTTCACCCCAATGCCACATCAACCAGACCACTTCTATCTTTGGTTTCACACACTAAGAAAGAATGTAGTAAGTGCAGAAATTGCAGTTACAGTAAATATAAGTGAATCTGGGACAACAAACAGGAGAATAATTAACTTATTTTTTTATCAGCCAATCCTACATTTTGCCACCCAGTGGGAAATATGGTAGAGAATAGGCTTCTTTACTTTTAGGTAAAGATCTTTAGAGGCTTGTACGTACGCGTTTTAAAGTATCCATGATGAGGTCCACATGATCTTCCTTTCAGCTCCAAATCTACTCCTCCACTGAACAGCCAAATACATCTACCAGGTTGTCTGCCTGGTGAGGTCAAAGACCCAGAGATGTTTAACTGCACTGCTTCTAATCACAGTCTAACCCACATATAGCTGCTGTGTGTTACTACCTCCTGTTGACATTTGACCTCACTGTATCCTAAATTCATTAAAACATCATAATGAGGGGTTCACTGAATCAATTGCAGGTTTTATTCAGGCTTATTAGTAAATGGAGCAAGGTGCAAGGATGGGTGGAGGGTGAGTGTTTGAAAACTAATAGAGACTTTTATTCAAAATATCTCTGGGTGTGTATGGCTAACACTCACTCTTCTATTTTAAAGCAACGGCATGTAACTTTTAGCCACTAGGGGCGCTAGACCTGTAACTTCCAGGTTTTAGCGCCCCGAAGGGCACTGCCATCACTGGATTGTCGCAAAATTAAACAGTCTCCCTCTGAGTTTGGGAATCTGATAGCAGACCACTTTGGACCATCAGATTGAGATGTCATGGAGTTACTTGTAAAGACAAGGCCACATTCACCCCTCTAGAGTGTCATATCTGTTTTGTTTTGTTGTTACAGCAGTCTGAACTCAGACTAGCTGTAGCCTAGAATGGGTCATGTGACCTAGAACAGCGCTCTAGGTCACATGATCCGACCTTCTTAAGTTACATAGGTGAGTTTTTGAGAAGGGCAGCCCGCATGGAGCATTGATTCGCGGCAAGTGCTGTATTGACCTGAAGAATAACTTAATGTATCACAAATTAAGCTAATACTTAGGACAACGCTTAAACTGTGCTGCTTTGATGTGAGAAGTACAAAATGAGCCAATTGCTTTGTTTTCTTTCTGACATGACTGTTTGGCAGTGGTTTTGTATACAAATGTTTTTTTTTAAATTCAATAAAATTCAATTATCGTTCATGTAAGGAGGTTTTTATTGTAGCGACAGGATAAATCAACATTTTCCTGGGTCTTTTCTAAGACCTTTGATGTTAAAATAATCAGTATGTAGGTTGTTCCTTGTGGTAATGTATTCAAATAAGCATGTTTAAAGTTAATATTAATATTTCCTTAGAAGCTGTTATATTACATGAAGAATATGAAAATGTATTTAATCAGAGTGAATTTCTGTGGACAACTGAAAAAAGTTTCATGTTTGAATTTAGATTTTTTTATGCAGAAAAACATCTAAGATATTTAATTTCAAGGGCAGGATCTAGTATTCTAATGCTCTGTGTTGTCAGGTTGTCTTACATACATCTGTGTACTTGGCATATAATTATTTTAGTGCAACCAAGACATTTTTTGTTTTAGGAAATGAAACAGACATATATCAAAAGATTCTAAAACAATTTAAAAGGACTGAAAGTTGTTTTTAATCCAGTTTTATTTATAACTATATAGAAAATTGGCACATTGAATATGATAAACTTCTCAATACTAAATGGAAAAATCAATTTTGGCAGTAAAGCAATCAAACTCTTCTTCTTCAATTCCGTTTGTGAAATGCCATCAGTACAGATGAAATTTGGCAAACCCCACATCTAGCATATCCAAATGATGGAGAGCCAAAAGTCTCGACCAAGCTGTGTCCCCAAACTAAACACAATTCAAATCCCAAGCATGTATATGAGCATGTGACAAAAACATGAAAACAGCACATGTTCACATTTTTGCTTCTGCTTGTGTCATCATTTGGTACAAATGGTGGAAGACAAGTCTGATATTATTTAAGTGGACAATCTTTACAATTTTTTTCCTCTCATCCATAAAATTAAATTCTATTGAAGCAGAACATCAACAGTGAGAGTGATTAAAACAGCCTTAATGGGCCATATTGCAGTTTGAATTCAGTTTAAGAGCCTATTCTTGCATTTATTTATTTTATTTTATTAGTTTTTATTTGGCCTTCTGCCAACAGTATCACAAAGGTCTGCAAAGACGGGGAGTTTTGATACAATTACAGCTCATTGCGCACAGAAAATAAAGAATCACAGGGATGGAAGTAAGAATGCAGCGAGCAGATTGTAAATGCTTCATGATGCCAATAATATAATGTTGTCATCTACCAATATTTATTCACTTGGTGTCAAAGACTCTAGCTTGTAAAAAAGGGTAAATGACGCTAATTTTAGCTCTAGATTTTTAGTGCATCCAACATGCACATTGCCAAGTTAATTTGAGAGGTCAATAGTTGTTCTCAACCAAACAGTTTCTGTCAATCATTAGAAAACAGATTTGTCTTTAATCACTTAGGAAGAGAGGAAAGCCCTATTTCTTTCTTTTCCCCTGACATGATATAAATATGATTTAAAATGTTATTTTTTCCCTTGTCATCATGCTTTGAAAGAAATCTGTGGTCTGTGGAGTTTCCCACATTCTGCTTTTTTGATCTTTCATTGTCTTAAATCATCTTCATAATTTTCCCATGAACTACATGGTTTGGACCATGAAAACAGTTAGAACAAGGCTTAGGAGCAGCAAGAAAACACTGAGCCCACACTTTGACTTTACGGGAAACGGGACAATTTAAATGGCCTCGTCAGGCTGTAGAGACTACCATGTGAGACTTCATCTTGTTTATACTTTCTAAAGAACAGTAGATTAAAAAAAACACTCATTTGAATGTTTTATGAGAACAAGACTAAATATTGTGCTTGTACAAGTTTACATAAAGAGGACTATATGCAGAAGGGAGTGCAACACATGCAGAACAGTGGAATATAAAAACCCAAATCTCCTGTGTGCAATTCACATATTACAGGATAATTTATGCGCTATTAAAGTGATTATTGGTTAGATGGATCAAATTCTCCAATTAGGCTTCCAGTGAACCGGCCTACATTTATGAGCAGCACTTAGTCTGTCTGTCTCCAGCCAGTCTGCAACCTTTGAAGGAATGACTGCAGTCAAAAACACATTAGCACACCTGCTGCTAACCGATTAAACAATCAGTCTAGGATTGTCATTTTTATGAGCTTTGTCTTTAATTATATGATGCTTCAGCCATGCTGTTATTCCCATTAGTATGACTATAATAGGATGAACTGTTATTATTCAGGTTTCTCGGTGAGAAGCTCATAAATCCTCATCTTTGACATAATTTTACACACATGCTGTCAACTCCTAACCTTGTTCCTATAAACACCCACCAGGGTCTGCACTTCAAACTGTAAATGGCATTGCAATGATATCCCTAGATTAGCACCATGCTTACAGTACAGAGGCTGACATCTGTTTAAAAAAAGGTTCCAACAGAATCAGGAAGCTTCATTACATATAGTATTGCACTTATCTGACAAGGGCAGCAGCCTCATATCCACTACCAGCAACAGCGAAAATATTTTTTATATCTAATATCCCACTTAACCAAACAGTAAAAGCATTTTAAAGGACATAGAATATTATACTTGTACCCATACTCGTAGTCTGCTGTTTACTGCGTCACGGGGGCAGCGGGCTCAACAGATACACCCAGACTTCCCTCTCGCCAGATACCTCCTCCAGCTCCCCCAGAGGAGGTATCCCCCGAGAAGCTCTCAGGTCAGCCTAGAGACATATTCCCTACCACCACCACCCCCCAAAACACATACACACACACACACACACACACACACACACACACACACACAAAAACACACTTTTTTAGCGTTATCAATAAAATGATAACGCTAAAAAAGATCACAGAAAGGCGACTAGGAGCTAGAGGTGGCTGCGCCCAGTCCCCCTGGGTGCAGCCACGGGAACACGGGAACACGTCTTTGCCATTGTCTTCCTACAGTAACCTTGCCTGCAAGCTGAATTCTTGCAGTATTTGTGCATCCACAAACACACAAGAATCCATCTTGTGCTGCTCCCGCTTTGTGACCAAACCAAAAATGGTTCGGGCCAATCAAGTTGCAGTAATATGGTTTAAGGCGTGACATATCCTTGTGACGAAAGCAAGAGCTGCCAAGCCCACAGCCGTACCAACCTAAACATAGCAGCGCAGGAAGACACACGCGTAGCTGCTGCTATTAAATCTATTTTACCTTGTTGTGGTTTCTCATGATGCCTGCTGTTTACATTTTCACTTGATACCGTGATTGGCTAAAACCAATCCTTGGTAGGCGGGCACTAGGTGTCACTTCATCCAATCAGCTCGGTAAGATCTGCTGAATGTCCCTCCTTTCCCCAAAGGGATTTGATAGGAGCAGTCCCAGATTCATAATGTGCAGAATGGAGAGCCCTACACATTATCAATATAACTTGCCAGGTTATTCCCACAGTCCAGAGTTGCACTACAATTTCACTGCGCCCAGCTGACATGAACGTGGTGACATCCTCTACAACGTGTCACATTAAAAAAGAATGTGCTAAGGAACATTAATCGCCTTCCTGAACAAATGCGTCTTTAATTTGGTTTTAAAAAGGCCCAGTTTGGTGACGGCATGAAGGTCCAAAGGAACTCTCACCCACCTGACATCTTCAATATCAACTTGCTGTGGATGTTTAGATCCTGCCTCAAGACCCATCCTTCTATCATGACTATTCTTCTATCCTTCAATTCATCACAACTGTCTGGATACTACATGTTATTTTATTTATCAGGGTTTTCTTCACACTTAGTTCTATAATTTATGTCTTTGCTTTCGTGCAGTGACCGTGAGTGTCTCGTAAGGCATCGACAAATAAATTGTACAATAATAATAATAATAATAATAATAATAATTATTATTATTATTATTATTATTATTATTATTATTATTATAGGCTGCACAGTGGTACAGTGGGTAGCGCTGTTGCTTTGCAGCAAGAAGGTCCTTGGTTTGAGTCCTACCCTGGGTCTTTCTGAATGGAGTTTGTATGTTCTCCCTGTGCATGCATGGGTTCTCTCTGGGTACTCTGGCTTCCTCCCACAGTTCAAAAACATGACTGTTAGGTTAATTGGCCTCTCAAAAATTCTCCTTAGGTGTGAGTGTGTGAATGGTTGTCTGTCGTATCTGTCTCTATGTTGCCCTGTGATAGACTGGCAACCAGCACCCCTCGTGACCCCAAGGGGGATAAAGCGTGTGGATGGATGGATAATAATGGTTGTTGTTGTTATTATTATGTAATCACTCTCATCCCTTTACATTTACTTATATATGCTTATTTTGATCCACTGCTGAAATTCTAACTATACAAAATTCTGCTCAGATATTTTCAAAAAGATTTGTTGCGTGCTTTACATTCATTGCACTTAATGCAATCTGTAACTTGATCATAAGTGGATGGCATAAGGAACATTGATCAATGGTGCAAAAGATTTTTAAGGAATTGAGCAATTAAATTATTGACTCTAAGATTAGCCGAAAGTATTACAAAGTGCACCAAATTTGAAAAGTAATTTAGCATCTTAAAATTAAACCTTGAACACAGAGAGATATTTGTTTTTCTTGGCATGACCTACTTTTATTTTCACGGCTGTTTTCCTGTTTACTTGTTTTTACTCATGATCGTATTGACCACTTTCTGGTGAGGGTTGACGTTCGTGTGCCTGTCTGAAAAGTTCCCAACTGTCACACTGACAGATATCGCCTTAGGCAGGGAAAAAAGGAAGCGACTGCAAACCGTTCACACCGGTTAAAGATGCAAGGTAACAAGTTTCCTGCAGGCACTTCACTATTTCCAACTGTTAGCCTGACTTTTTAAACTAGAAAAGCTGGGAGATCAAGTTGTGTTGTGGTGTTCTGATGTAATTTGAAGGTAGACTTAGTTATGTGGAGTATGAATAAGTAATGCCTTTATTTGGATAGTGCTGGACTTTTGTCCATAGCTGTATTGTTGTATTTCCCAGACTCCATGTTCATTCTCTTTAATACCATTTCTGCTTCATTTTATGGAGTCTAAGCCTTACACTCACCTTGGGAATGAATTTATCAGAACTTTTTTTGTTTATTTTAATGATTGTACAGCACAGTGCCTTACAAAAATATAAATGCCACTTTCACAGTGTTTTACTAGAATTTGATGTGGTAACCCAAGAAAAAGTATTGCATAATTGCAAAGTGACAAAAATTATGCGCAGTGTGATCTCTGGCTGTATGTTTCGGGTTGTCGTCCCAGTCTCAAGTCTATTACTAGCTCTATCTGTTTGTTTTCCAGGACTGCCCTGTAGTCAGCTCTATCCATGTCCTCCTCAACTCTGACCAGCTTCCCTGTCTCTGTTGAAAAAGCAACACCACAGCATGATAATGCCACCACCGTGTTTCAAGGTGATGGTTTTGTGTTTAGAGTGGTATGCATTCTTAGTTTTCCGACACATAAGGTTTGCTTTAAGATCAAGAGGTTAAATTTTGGTGTCATCTGACCAGAGCACTTTCTTTCATGTGTTGTGGCCTCTACATGATTTGTGGTAAAATCCAAATGGGACTTTTTATGTCTTCCGTGTCTTCAACAAAGGCCCTACTAATGGTACCTGTTTTAACAAATTCTGTGATTTAAACTGTGGCTCTCTGTTCCTCCAGAATTGCCATGGACTTCTTGGCTGTATTTCTTATTAATGTGCTTTTTCCCAGCCTTGTCAGTAAAGGTGGATGGTCATGTTCAGGCAGATAGGAAGTTGTGTCTTACATTTTCCAGTTTCAGCTGATCAATTGAACAGTTCAAAGCTGGGATGTGTTATATAACCTAAACCTAAATCTGTTTCCTTGGTGGTTCATGATGCAGTTTGTTCACAAATGTTCTCTAACAAACCAATGAGTCCTTCATAGAACAATTGGATTTATAATGAGGTTAAATTTGACTTTGGTGGACTCTATTTGCTAATCAGGTGACTTCTAAAAGCAGTGGGTTGCCCTGGATTATATTTAAGAATATAAGTATAAAAAATTCTGAATACAAATTCTCACCAATGCCAAGGCATTTTAGATTTAGTTTTTTTCATAGTTAATGCTGTAGTTGCTCTGGGTTGGATTACTTTGGGTTATGTCTCACCTTTGGTGAAGTTCATTGTGTTTGATATGAACTAACAAGAAACTACATCTGTGAGGAATATCAGTGTGCAGATAAAATTACACAGCTGTTGGAAATCATCAGCATTTGATTCCACTCACCACATTCACCTTAAATTACCTTCCTTTATTTGTGTATGCAGCTCCTCCTGCTGAGTTTTCTTTTTACACTCTACCTCAGAGGTCATTTTAACTAAACATTTTCAGTTAGGTGATATGCTATGGTTTTGTCATTGACTACAAAATAAAGGAATGTTAGACTTTCTGCTTCCTCGTAGCTCAGAGCTGATCCAGTTAGCTTGTGGCTGCATTTAGGGTGGAATATAGTTAGTTTAGACTGCTCAGTAAAACCTACATTCTTTCTATGTTACTTTTCAGGCACTGATTGCATTTTACTTATTAGTTTAAGGAAATTCGTCTTACGGCAAAGCCATGACTGTCAGACATGGTCTTATTTGTTGTATAAGTGCATGTATAGCCAGTCCAATATCAATTTGGACTTTGTCTAAGTCACTCCAGTGTCATTTTGATTTTTTCTTTCTTTTTGGCCTTTTAGAGGCTGGCTTGGTAGTGTGCTTTGGATCGTTGTATCCAAATGATCAAGTGCTTAGGAGCATTTGATTATTTGGATCAAGTGCTCCTAAGATCACAAATTGATGGGTGGATATTCTCCTCAAGGATTTTCTTCTAGAAAGTAGAATCGATAGCTCCAATTATTACCACGAGTCATCCAGGTTCTGAAGCATTTTAAATATAAATACACAAGAAGGGAGATAACAATAAAAATTTTTTTTAGATATGTCAGTGACTTTTTTTCATCTGTTATGTAATGTCTTAAGCACACAATGTGTTGCTTATTGAAAATAAAGTTAATCACGGTGAGTTCCTGATTTAACAAGACACATGGGGGGTTTGGTCAGGTGGAATCATTCTGTTTCATAAACAAAATCATGATACAACAACTGTTTTTGGTAGTTATTCTGGTTATATTTGTCTGATATAAAAATTTTATTTAACGATTTGTATCATTTTAACAGTGTCAATAAAGCAAAAACTGAATAAATCTTTCAGGGGCAATTAATTTATTACAGCACTATATGTGCAGAAGCAGAATTGAGTGCTTTAAAACTGACATCCCAGTAACCACTCCTACAGTCACTGACAAGAAGACCATCTTGTTTGTGAATCCAAATTATGGGCAAGTGAGAGTAGCCTGATCTGGGTTTGTGGTAAGGAGAATAAATTAAGACTGGAGACTTCTTTTTCTGTGTTGCGTACAGTGCAAAATGGATTTCATGTGACACTGCATGTTGCAGAGGCGTAAGGTCCATTATAAGTGAGCGTGCCAGAGGACAAATGTGGTTAATGGGAGACAATCAGGCTGCTTTTTCTGCTCTGCAGCAAATTCTTGCAGAGCAGGTTATCTTCTGCCATTCCTTTCCTAGTATTTGAGTTAATTTACATGTTAACACTTAGAAATATACTATTTGGCAGTAAAAATATATGCAAAGCTTAGTTTTGTTTGATATTTACTCATTTTCTATCAAAGCTTTACTCTCTTTATGTTAGTACCTGCTACTGTACATTATTTCACACTTTATTTTCGATGACACTGGTAGACACCATGCAGAACAGTTACCGCCCTTTTTTTTCCCCTCTCTGTCTCAACTGCCCATCTTCCCTCCTCCTTCCCCAATCCTCTCCTGGTTGTAGTTGTATTTGTACGCCTTGGGAAGATTACAAAGAGGTGCTTTGTGAAGGGATGCAGCTGCTGAAATTCAACTAGATCCAGCTGAAGAGAGAAGGGAGCAGGTGGGTCAACAACGCCACCCTGCTGTTCCCAGAATATCAGGCTGCAGAGCTGTGCCTCCCTTTTTTTTTTATCCCCCTGCACAGATACGCACTGACACAAGCACACACATCCTCAGCGATCCCATTCCCCGACCAGCATATGCACACAAACGCTGTGCCGTGTCGAAACACAAACACAGTTTACACCCACAACATGGGACTACAGCAATATGCACGTGTCAAAAGGGCTGCCTCAGTGGAAATACTGCCCACTCATACAAGCTTGTTTAACAAGAATCATTCAAACAGTGGGAGAATGTTGGCAGATAATTAGCAACACAAAAATAATCCCTCCTAACGCTAAAATTGGTTCTACCTATAAGGGCTTGTTTTCTTTCTAAGTTAAGCCTTTGTTGCTTTATTCATTACAAGCAGTATAGACAAGGAAAAACTGTAGAAAGCAGAGTCGCCGTCAGCTTCGTAAAGTTAAGATCTTAACAGGTCAGGATGCAGCCAAAATGCTGGAATTCTGCATTACAATGGGGGACATTTGTAAGATGACCCTCATCCGGCTTTGTAGTGCTAGGTGGTAGGGGATGGAGAGAGGAAGGGATAAAAGAAAGTTGAGGAAGTCGTACTGGCAAGTGATTCTGTTTGCTGAATGAGATCAGATGTCTAACCATCATCTTTGCAGGGGACATGATCAAAGCAGTGTAACATCCACATAAACTTAAATATCATTTGATTAGCTTCTATAATCTACAAAACTGTAGACACTAGAGATTCGTAAAACTAAATCTTCATCTATATTCAGCTACTAAGGAGTAATTCTTAATAGACATACTAAAAAAATTATGAAAAAAAGTACGATCAACTTTTTTTTTTTACTGTGCTGTCACATCCCAAAATCAACAAGTTTCTTTTTTTAAATAATAAGACCTTAAAACTGCTAACAGCAAGAGAAAGATGTGTGCTATTAGGCAATTGGATCTTCTTCAACTTATTCTCTAAATTTGATCAAATGTCCCTTGGTATGGATGCATGGATACTATAATTCAGCTATGTATATAAACCCTTCTGTCTCTAGATGAAAAGGCTTGAATCCTATTTTACAAATAGGTAGAGATTATATATATATATATATATATATATATATATATATATATATATATATATATATATATATATATATATATATAATTCAAAATTTTATTTGGGATCCATTATTTTTAAAGGATAAATATTCTATTTTAGAGCCAGAAAATCTAAATAAAGTCTTCAAAGTATGAAACCTAAATAAATTACAATCTGCCTTTCCATTTTTTCACAAAAAAGTAATTTTACAGTGCATTTTTGTAGACATAGACAGACATGGACATGGACACTTTATTGTCATTCAACTGCACATTCACAATGTACATTTGAGTGAAATTTCGCTGTAAGGCTCCGAGTATAAAACAAGACAAAAGAGACACATTATAAATATGTCTAGTGTTTGTCACAGAATCATAATTTCATATGAGGAACAGTCTCTCTTTTGGACATACCTTTTGCCCAAGGATTATGAAGCAACTGACATGTTGGTTTCTAGGTAGGCAACAACCCAAGGCTGATGGATATGAGCACAACGCTGTTCATGCTATAGTGAAAACACAAAGCTCTAGCCAAACAGCTTATTGCTTTGGTGGATTTTTAGTTCATGTGTTCTGCGTCAGTCGACACCATTGACAAAACCATGTCGGCCTTTGATGGCCGCATCTCCATCCCTGAAGCCTCCTGTGATTAGGAAAGAGAGGCTAACAGCATGTGGAGGGGAAAGCTAAATGGTTTTGAAAGCCGGTCTCGTATGTACAACATCAGAGTGCCTGGCATAAAAGAGGGGAGAGGAACGAGGTCACCCCACCAACTTATGCCTTAGGTTCTGGGGAAGGATAACCTTGTCAAGCTGTCAAGACTGATTGTGGCCACCGCAGCCGGAGGCCTAAATCACAGCTTCATCAGCCACAGTGAGCTATCATCGGAATTTTAAATAATATTTAGGTGAACAGTGAGATAAAAGCTTGATAATAACAATAATGATAGATTCTTAATTAATTCTGCTTGTTCTGGTAGTGCTTTGCGGCGACTTCTTACCAGGCTGTTAGTAGCTATTTTGACCTCCTCCTCAATCTGTTCCTGCTGGGTCACATCACTCTCCTCCTGCTCCCCCTCCTCCTCTGAATACACCTGAATTGCTACGTCTCCTTCTTCCAAGTTACCACTGTGTACCTCCCCAACAGCCTGTGTACTCAATGGGACAGTTTCTGCATATGATGTTGACGGCCCTGATCCTGCTGCCGCAGCTACGCTTGTGATGCCAGACTTAGCACGGTTTACCACGTCCACTTGTAGGCTTTTGAGCCCCTTTTCTCTCAGCTGCTTGCGTTTTTGTGGTTTATTATCCATATCCACAGACTGACATGTAGAGACCACTCCAACCCCAGGCAGCTAAAATGACTAAAATTGATAACCTCGGTCAATGTTGCGGTGAAGGGCAGAGATTGCTAAGAGATTTATTCACCACACATATAGTGGAGGTTCTTGCATAAATTATGCCGTTAGTGAGTCTTTTTTCTTTATTTTTTTATTTTTTTTGCATAAACCTTCACAGATTCTGTAGTGGGACAAAATGTATCAATGTGCCGTACAAACAACGTAACCCAGGCTCTCTATTCCCAGTAGCAAGCAACTCAAGCAACTCAACACACAGGACTGGGTGATCTCTATTTCCTGCACTTGTTTAAAAGCAATAGAAAACCTGTTCAGGGAATAACTAAGTTACATGTTTTATCAACACCCCACATTCTAGTGCTGCCCTGGGTAACTGCCCATAAGGACCATATCAAAAGTTGTCACCGCATACATGTTTAGTTTCAAGTTTAGTGACATGATATCAGCTCCATCATGGCGCCATTTCACACACCCTGCAGGCTCACTGCTCCCTCCCACACCACAGGGAAAAAGCATTGCTTCATTTCTTCATGCAGCGCTCCTGGTTATTATTCACTGTCTTATCTGTCACTCTGGTTCATGTGATATTGAAGAAACAACACATTCTGGATCATTCTGAGTGTCTTAGCTCCTCGGATAATAGTTTCTGTGGGAGAGCAATCATCATTAGAAGGTGGATGTTTAAAAAAAAATGCAGACTTTTGGCCATCTGGAGCTACGTCTCCATGTGTTTTAGAGTGTGGGAAGCTGCAAAAGCTTGTCACTGGTTTATATCAAATCCCTAAATGTTTCATCAACCCTGTGCTCACTCGTGGGTGTGTGGAAGTTATTGTTTGAGGCTCTTTTTTTCTTGTGTCCAATTACTAGCCCATCATTGTCATTTACTGTCATCTACATCAATTCATTTGTCAATAGGAATTTGTTGAATCCCTGTAAATATGTCCAGCCTATATTTCTGAAGTCTGACAAATTGAAACCAGATGCAGTTGCCCTTTGCTCAGCACTGTATCATGTTAACTGATTCTCGGCAACGGCCTCAAGATGCAACATTTCTCATCTCACTTCCATGTCTTTGCAGTGAGAGTTATGGTCTGCACATTGCCTTGAGAAGCATCACGCCTGATTGCCGCCATTCTCACATCTGCTTCCTGGAACTGCAGCGGGGAAGTCTCCAAAGAGCTCCCAGTGGAGTGTGCGGCATGTGTGCTCACATATGAGGCGAGAGCATGAAACGGAGGAGGGGGGGGGGGGGGGGGGCTTGCCGGTGTGGTTTATTTTCAAAGGGTAGTGCTGAGGATGTGTTGAGAGGTTGAGGAGTTGAGAGAGCTCTCTGCACTCCGGTTTGGATTTCACCTCCCTGGGACACAACTAGGGAGGGGAGGGAGTTGAGGTAAGAAAAGGATGGATGGGCTCTGTAAGGATTTTATGTTTAGAAAACAGCACAAACAAAGGAGGAATATAATTTACTGTGTTCTCGGGGGAGGTAGAATAAAATCATTTATCTTAATGTAGTACAGAAGTGTATATTTGCTTTAAAAGTTTCCCTACTTCTTTTTTGACACCTTTCACTCTTAAGTATTGTCTGAGAAAGGAATACATGCAAACAACCAAACTGAACTCCAGGAGAATGAGGAAGTGAACCATCCTCACCAGTGCCAGTTAACTGTCATGTCCACACTGTTCATTTCCCTATTTTTACAGCGACCAAAGTAACGTGATAAGCATCACTCCAATTGGGCCACTTTGCATTGAAAAATGTCCTAGGTAGTATGGAAAAATGTAAAGAGGTAAACTGAACTTATTTGCTTATTCAAAGCTATCACTCTGCCTTCCGTGCTCGTACCACACATGCACAGTCCAGCTGCCACAGCAAACTGGGAAGTTTTGAATGCAAAATAGGATGCAAAGCTGCACATTTGCATTACAGTATAGTTTTAGCAACTGCAGAGACTCACATGTCAAATGGGGATATCACTTAACATTTGGCAATCTAACCTGTTGCATGCATCATTTCTTGCAAAAGCAGCATAACATTTTCTGTTTCTGTTAATTTTTGTTTAACTACACAGTGTATGATACTTAACAGTGTCTCTCAAATGGTAAACAGCAAAAAAGACAGGCGAAATGTCTGGTTTTGTTGCGTTTATAATGAACATTACAGTTCCTCTGCACCGGCTGCCCGTCTGCCTGCCAAACAATTAGGCGGCTGCTGTTGGAGGTGTTTTTTCAATCAGACTTGCATAGACCAGAGCATGTGCGGCCAGTGCCAAGACTATAATTTTTCTTTAGTTTCAACAACTGTAGAAAAAAGCTAAAGCAGATTTATAGGGACTGAAACTAATTATAAGGACTATACTAAGGATATTAGGAGTACAACAAGAGGTAAAAACAACAGAGCAGTTTAGTTTAGTAAGAATTCAGTGTTACATGAGTTTTGTATTCTTTTTTTATCCGTATGCATGCTTCTGGTTGTAAAATACATGTGTAAAACAGTCCTTTTTGCAGCAAAACAAGCATTTTAGATTGAGACCAAAACATTCAAGTTAAATAAAACTACCTTTACCATGTTTATTGAGCATGACAACAATCCATCTAATGTACAGCTTGACTGATTAGCTTTTCTTTATCATGTTTAGAATAAGATAATTTTTACTGGGAAACTCTTGTACTTACTAAAATTAGCTAAAGGTTTCAAACAGGCAGCTGTGTTAAGATGGAGGAGTTTCTTTGCTCTCCAGTTTTGTGCAGTAATATTGTCTAAAGAGTACCACTTTTAAAGAGTTTCCTGGGAGGTGAAATATATAAATGTGTGTAATAAACATGTTTTAATATTAGAACCGACTAGCCTTCCACACTTTTTGGGAATGATGGGTAAAGAAGCCTTAATATACTTTTTTTTTATTGTAGTTGGCGTCTTCTCCAACTTAAGAAAATCATTTATCAGTTCCTGTTTAGTGGAGAAAATATCCTTTATCAGGATTTTTAAAAATATCTTTTGTCTTTTAAGTTCCTGGCACCTATTTATATTTGTTGCCCATATAACATTGCGCAACCACCTCTAGTCAATAGGACAGCACTTTTTTTCTCCTTTAACATTTAAGGTTGGAGCATAGAGAGTTTGACCTTTTCTTTTTTTCCCAATAGCTTCAGAGTTCTAAATTTGCTCTTAATTTTACTACGTTCAGCTGACAAAATTGTTTTTTTATAGAATTCAGGTTCTGGGACTGACTTGTCCATGAAAGAAGGTCTGGTAAAAGCCTGTTATTGTTGATTTGGTCATATGTTTTAGATTATCACCCCATTACCAAATGATGACTCATTTTCAGTTTCTGACTGAGTTAATAAAAAGGAAGAAATAAGAGACCCTTCTCAAGTGATTATTGCCGGAAAGCACGATCTTAGTATCGTCTGACCAAAGTTCTCAGTTCCAGTTTAGCAAATAACACACATTTCCGTTTACCATGGTAGGTCAGGAAAGGCTTTTTTACTGCCATACTTCCCAATCTTCAAGATGGTAGGCAAATACCATATAATGATGTTATAGACACTTAAAGGCTCCAAAATGGCACAGTGTGCTGGATTTCTATAAAATTAGCTTTTGGGATTTATTTATTTTTTACCTCACTTACAACCTTACTCAGTTACTGGTGGCAAGACAAGTATATACTTAGATCGTCTTCCTGCCTTGCTTGTCACAGTTCCAGCTGTTTTAACTGCTGCTTTAAAAGTAGATAATGACATTTTTAGGACAGTGGTGAATATCATGTGACCATTTCCTGATTTATAAAGATCAATGCAAATCTTAATCTTGAGTCCTTATCCAGCCTATTCACCAGTAGCTAAATAAATGGCCATCCATGTTATGTTGTATTTTTTTAAATCAGGTAAAGAGGAAG
The DNA here is from genome assembly GCA_037039145.1 of Fundulus diaphanus. Taxonomy (NCBI): domain Eukaryota; kingdom Metazoa; phylum Chordata; class Actinopteri; order Cyprinodontiformes; family Fundulidae; genus Fundulus; species Fundulus diaphanus. The sequence continues at coordinate 27,003,453 of CM073140.1, read as the reverse complement.
TTGAGGATTTCTAATTAAAGGTTTAAATAAACTCGTCAGCCTAAAAAGTATAAATAGGAAAATGCTTCAACTACATTCATTTTGTGGGAAACGTTGGGTTGCAATAAATTTGGCAAATTGCCTCTTTCTCTTTTCGCTGACTTTTCGAGGAAAAGACAAAGGAGGAAATTATTTGCCTCCATCTCTTGTGAACAAAGAAAAAGTGAACGTCAGCCTTGTCTTGTATGTTAGGCAGGGCAGAGGGTCTTTAGTCAGCTTTTCAGAGTTTGAAGGTGCACCTGCTAAGGAGGAAGGGCTGAGTAATAGCAGGAAGAAAGACAAAATGAGCAAAGATGTGGGTCTGGTGAGAGGATTGGTGAGGTGAATCTGATCTAATCTGGTTATAAAAAAAATATCCCTAGATAGATCCTCCAGGTTGCTGTGCCCTCAGTGCTCTTTGGGCCATCCCCGTTTCCCTGACGTTCCCACCATCAGATCTCACATTGTTTCCCTGTTTTTCTTTTGAAATCATTTGACTGTTAGCAAAGGGGTTTCCAGCTAGCTCATGTTTGCTGACTCATAAGCCCACCTTCTTGGGAGTCTCTGACCCGTCATTGGCTCCCACAGGTCTGATAGAGCAGAGACCAATTCTGTGATATCTTGCTCTTTTTTTTACTTTGCATTGAGTCATTCTCATGGTAAAAGTTGTACTTAACACTGTTTCCAGTTGTCTCTCTGTTTACAAAGGGAGAGGTTCTTCTCCTCACCTCTTGAGGCAAGACCACACAGTGTGTGAAAATCTGCTCCACAGACACACCTCGGTTTCTGTGCACAATACAACACACATACATGTTTTCTCACTACAAATGGCTTCACACTTCAGCTGAGAGATACAAACACATCCCCACTTTGTTACAGATTGGAACTATTAGCCAAATTATGCGGAGCACTGGAAACGAGTAGCCACTGAAGACTGAGTTGTGCTGTTTAAACAACTGCAAACAAATAAAGTAATTGCCTGTAGTTCATCAGCACCAGCACGTCACTCAATGAGTCTGCCAAACAGAAAAAAGAAAAAAAAAACATTTTAAATTGACATCAGATGTGGGAACCAAAAAAAATCCCTCAGTCCTCATGAGTACCAGCTCCTTTGAATTCAACGTTTTTCAATTTTATTTATGAACTATTCCTGGAAGACTCCAAATTTACATTACGCTCAGTTTGGCCTGATTAAAATCAGATTTAATTTTGTAATTCCCTTTGTGCACTCGGTGTCACTAATTGCATTTATTCCGTGCGTCCAATCGCTTCGTGTTTGTCACTAATCATTTGAATTTACCACTAAGACATTCCTTGACATGTCAAACACCTAATCTAATTTTACTAATGTCTCTATTTATTCACACACCTTCCAAACCAATGGTTCGGTCTGATTATTGCCTTCCTTGAAAAACAGAACTGGACTATTTAAAGACAAACTAAGAGGTTAGGCTGGAGAACATGTTTGCTGTTATAAGGATTATATAGATTTGTTGTATAGAGACTATAATAGAAAATATGTCAAAATAATGTTTAAGGATTTATCAGACAAAGAAATCTCTGGGAACTTATATTAATGGAGAGACGATATTTTGCCAAGCATTTACAAATACAAGGTTTACCCCACCCCACCTCAAAATACAGCAAAAATGTTTTTGTTTTTTGTTAATTTGATTAACTGTTTCACAAAATATTTCAAAATGACTTAGTTATCTTTCTTCCCATTGTTTTATTTGTTTATTCATTATACCTGTATTAGTTTGGTTAGTAATGTCTTTTATTTTCAATCAAACTAAAAAAAATGTTAGTGTTTATTTCTTCTTCTTTTTTCTCTATTTTGTCTAAAAAAAACCTTCTTTGAAGCTCCACTGATCTCTCTCAGTGGTGGGAGGCCAATCTGTCAGGGATCTGATTAGTGCATATTAACATGATTAAACTGATTGCCTGGTACTGAAAGATTGATTTAGCTTAAAAAAAAGTGCCATTGTAGCTGACATTTCCTAACGTTTTAGAAACCTCCTAATGCATCCTTCACACCAGAATAAAATTTCACCAAGACAGTAAATCTAAAATCTAAGCCCAATTGTGCACAGTCTTTTTAATTGTGGAGACTTGAAGAGGTCTGAAAGAGTGTGTCAACAATACAGCGTCAGTGGCGTCTTTGGCATGATAAGTTAAGTGGGGCACAAAAACTCAACACCTATTAGTAGCAACAATTTTTTTTATGCCTGCAACCTGACTTTGATCAATTTTAGTAAGCAGATAAATTAGCATAAACCAACACACTAGAATTTTTTTATATAAGCTAAATATAATTACATTTTAATACATCAAATTAAGGCTCACTCATAATGTTCATTTATAGAAAAGAAAATATTCACATCAATCTTTCAATGAGCCAGCAAGGACAACCAATGCTAGATTAACATTTGCTTTTAGTTCCCACTTTCCTATGTTTTATTTTGTTTAAATTTTCCTACATTTTGTTCCAACTGTTTTTTCACTTGCTTTTATTCTATTTTTATTTTCCAATGTTTAAATCATGTAAAGCACTTTGTATTGACTTGTACTGAAATGTGCTATACAAATAAATTTGCCTTGGCTAGATGGTCGCACACTTTCCGACAGAACGTAAACGTAACGTGTGCAATACAAGTATTTTTATCGGACAATCCGAGCTTGGGGCCGTAGTATTTGTGCTCCACAGCTGTCTACTGAGAGCATGTTGGGGACGCACACTGCGATTTCAGATGTTCAATATTAAAACAAACGTTGGTGGGCCGGCCCCCATATCAAGGCGTCTCAAGACGATTTAGCCTACTGAGCTTGTCAGTTTTCTGGAAGACTTAGATATATAGACACATATGTTTCCAACAGAATTTTATTGGTGAGGGAATCGGTCTTTTTTACAATAGTACTCTATAAAGAGCGATCATGTCCCACTGATTATTGCGAACATAGAGCTCCACAGCGACTTCTGGTGGGGCCATGCCCCACAGGCCCTAAATGCAGAGACGCCACAGTACAGCGTGCTGCCCGTTATGTGTGAGAGAGCGTGAAAGTTCCTCCAGCTGGTTGGAGCATGTTCTAGTCTAAACATTTATGATTAGACTGTTGTGATAGATTATTGTGGTGGCTGCATATCTGGGTCTTTTGCTCAGCGTGGACCAGCCTGGTAGCAACAGTGGCAGCTTGCCCATGACATGTGGACTGCCCTAGCATGGGGGACTGAAAGAAATTAACTTTAAAATTTTAATAGCAGGGCTGCTATCCCAACGAGGCTCAGGCTGCAACCAAAGGAGCTTGCAAAGCAGTTTAAAACAAACTATTCATCACTTGCAACTCAACAGGAAGTGCAGATACAGTGCCATGAAATAAAGATCAGTATGTGCTTGGTATATAATCCCAGTCATTGATCATTTAACTGGGATTAACCTTACTTGTTGGGAGTTCAGTTTCCTCAGCAGCACCAAGGAGTGACTACTGCCAGGCCCACAGAATTAGGAAAATCACTTTAAGAGAACCTATCTGACAAAATGAAGTAGACTAAAACATTCCAAAAAGCAGCACACCATACATATAATCCAAAGTAATTGTCCTACTTTTTTCCCCTTTTACAAAAAAGAAATCTAAGAACAGATGATGGGAAAAATCAACATCATATGTCAGTCTGGAATTGTGTTTTAAATCCATTTCTATAGCTCTGTGACTCAAGTAAACCAGTAGAGAAATTATCCTCAAATAGTGACGCCATGGAACATCGGCAAACATTGCCAGGAATGGTTGGCCTACCAAAGTTATTCCAAGAGTAAAGACTCCACCAGGGGCCTCAAAACTCCCAAAACCCCGAACAGCATCTAAAGCATTGCATGCCTAAATTGTCTCAGTTAAGGTCAGCATCCGTGATTCAACAATAAGAAAGAGATTGCTGATAAAATAACACAAATGCCTGTCTCACATTTGCTGAAAAACAAAACCTTGGTTTGTGGCCTTAAGATCAAATGTGCTTGGGTTATATATAGCAGGACAATAATCCAAGGCGCAACCTGTCCATCTCTGATTTGGATGAACAGAAAATAATTATGAGTCTCGCGAGACAGCTCACTGCTTATGAGAGTTTCAAAACCTGTCCATCTCTGATTGGCTCAAAATAGCATATAGCGGATTTAGCCATTTAAAAGACAGCTTTACCATCCTTACTGCCTTTGCAGATATGCCTCGATCCAGCTTTGTCTGTCACAGCGGTCCTGGAGATCGCGGTAGATGACCTTAGTCTGCTGTGAAAGGTCCATAAAGAAGGGAAGCTCAGCTGGACATTAAGCATGCAGAGAAGTCCCTCCTTGGTACAGCTTTTCAATGTGCATCTACTTACATCCTCCCCCTCATTCTTTCTCTCTGTCTTTTTCCATACACGTATTTTCTTCTGAATCCACCTGTCTCCAAGTGAGAGAATATGAAGAAGTATTTCATGTGCTTTGTTTGCTACATTTGCTTTGTTTGTTATGTCTGTTGCCTAAGTTCTACCAGGGCCTTGATTCTTGCTTAAATCTAATGTTGTAGTTTAACCCTCCACACGTTTTTTAGTTGCTCTTGGTTGGTATTTTCTGCACTCCTCTACACTGAAGTCAAAAGCTCAAAGGCCCAACTATAGAGGAAGTTGGGTTTAGGCTTTACTCTAAATGTTCAATATGTACTGCTCAAAAAAATAAAGGGAACACTTGTAACTTCAAGTGTTCCCTTTATTTTACGAGCAGTATACATTTCAGTACTCTCTGTTCTTGTTCTTTGTGTAAGTCATTTAATCTCTGTGAGTTAATTTTAGCAGAAATTAAACTCTGGGCATTTTACTCATTTGAAGTGCACATACAAAAATAGCTAATTTATGTCTTTAGACAGCATGGAAAAACAAACTATAATAAACAAAATATTATTATAAATATGTCATTAAATCCTTACTCTGTCAGGAATATTGAATATAGATGTGAACAACGATGAACATGCCCATCCATGCTTCTCAGAATGAGTTTTGCTTCCTAATTGTATTATTATTGGAACGTGTTGTATTGCAAACATGCTGGCATGGAAAGAATCAATTAACTCAAACTTTTATACCAACATCAGATCCCATGTACAGCTTTGATAATATTTGAGTAAAACAAATTATTAATTTGAAAAAAATTGAAAATCCTACCTTCATTCTGTGTACATTTATTCAGTAGGGGTAAAAAAAATCTTATGTTATCAAATAATTGTTTTTTTTTTTTTTTTTTTTTTTTTAAATCACAGTTGGTACGTTAAGCTGCACTCCTATCACTTCCTATAAAATTAATGTAAACCACACCGCTAAAAGTATATGTTATGTTAAAATAGGTGTGCAATTTTATTTAATTTATTTTTAAATGTTCTCATACAGGTCAGGGTGCATGAGGGAATAATCCCAGTCAAATAATAAAATTCAGCTTTCTTATGTAATCTCATTTGAGTTTATAAAATCTTTTTTTTCATTAGGAGTTGGGATAAAAAAAACCACATTTGCTCTTGAGAGACATATACCAGTGTAATAAAGCTATGGCATAGCCTCCACTACTGATCATAGCTGCTTGTGCTGAACTAGGCTAACATTTGGATGAACAGAAAATAATTATGAGTCTCGCGAGACAGCTCACTGCTTATGAAGGTTTCAAAACGGGCTTAATATTTGATGCTTTTGAAAGTAGTCCTGGGAGGTTCCTGTAACAGCATCTCAATCTTGACTAGCCACTACCAGAGGCGTTCCCTGACTACCTGTTAGACTCCAGTAGACAGACACATACACACATGATCACACACACATATAAAACCACAAAGTGCACGGTGGGTCCCCCCGGCCTGGCTGGGCTTTGGGTAGCTTGTGACCCAAGTGTTTTATTAGCGACTGGTCCAACACAGCTAATTGCTTCCTGAGGGAGCCACATCCCTCCACTCTATGACTGATTAACAGTCAACGTTATGTGTCCCGACATCGTTGACAGTCTTTTTTTTTTTCTTTTTTCATTTTGGTCACAAAACTTTTTATTACTCTGCACTGCCAGCAAATCTCCAGTGAAAATGTTCCCTCACACCCCTTTTTTCAGGGCAAAGTAGTTAAACTATACACAAGTGGTTTTTTGGTGCAACTGAAGCATATTACCAGGACTCAATAATTATTGTGAAAAAGCTTTTTATAATATTTTAAGAAATTACTTTGAACATACTTCACATAGCTTTTTTTTGTAAAACCTTTACACATTAAGCTTTTTTTTACATTTTTCAGTGGTATTTTTAAAAAAAAAAAAAATCTTTAGCAGGTCTTAACTAAACGTACATTAATGTATTTGTCGTGTTTGTTTCCAAACTGGGTGTTCAGATTTAGTGGTTTCTGCCAGTAATCTAATATTTCCATTATCTTTTTTGTCTGAGGCCTTTTATCTGCTCTCTGAATTAAATTAGTTCCCCGTTTTTAAGCCACTTGATCTGCCTATTAGTCTAACTGTATCTTAAATTGTCTTTTTCTATCAGTTTGTGTTAGTCCTTTGGACTGACTTTGTTATACGTATGAAACACAAATAATGAAAAAAAGCAGGCGAAATCTATGCATCATCTGTTATTTGACCCGGTTTTCCCTAAAAATACAGCTGAATATATGATCAGAGTGGGAGGATGTGAGCTTGTGGCTCCTGAGAACTTCCCTTTATTTACACTAATTCTTTTTAAGTGATATTTATATAAAATGAAGCTTTTCATCTTCTTCAAAAACTTTGTTTTGAGTATCTTGGTTACTAATTCTGCATCTCTGATCATAAAAAGCAGTCACCGGCTTCCGGACTCTTCCTCTCCGCTGCTCTTGTCTTGTATCCGTCTTTGATAATGCCGTTGGGACCAGTGAGTTGAGTTTCAAACGGTTGCTCTCCCAAACAGGATATACATGATGTGTAGGCCCGCGCTCTCTGGAGCAGGGATCAAATGATGTTCTTCCGCCTTCCCACTGATTCCCCCGTTTCTGTAGGGTGGGGTCTGGCGGATGGCTTGAAGGAGAAGAGATCTTCCTGAAGTGCTCTTCAAGGTCATATTGTTACATGCACAAAATTATCATAATCAACATTCTCAATATCTCCTGTGAATCTGGATGTTTTTATGTCACATATGGTTTTGCAGTGCAGATATTTAGGTAGAATCAAAAATGTGTTTTCATTCTGCTCTCCCGTTCCCCGATCCTTTGATGACTGTTGATGCATAATGGCCGATTAGGGCTCCAAACCATGTGAAAACGTATGATCTGGTTTTGCCTTGGAGGAATAGCTCAAATAGCTTTTGGCTACACTATAAAACAGGAAAATGCACTGACTGATGTAAAAGTTTCCATGGATTTTTAAGTAGGTCCCAGTATTCTGGTTATGTTCAACTCAAACCAACATGATTTCACATGATGTCTAAAAGCAAGAAGGCTTGAGTTCGAACCTTAGCTTGGCCAATTCTTCCTGTGCACAAATCATGACTGTTAGGTTAATTGGTCTGTGGAAATTGCCTTAGGTGTGTCCTGCATGTATGTGTGTTGCCCTGTGTTGGAGTGGTGAGCTGCCCAGGTTGTACCCCCGCCTCTCAAGCAACCACCCCCAAAACCAGGCAAGGATAAGCAGGCATAGATAACAGATGGATGGATTTACTTAGTGTATATTATTGATTTTGCTACAATTCTACTCACAATTGCCATGGAAATTGTGAGATTTCTCTTTACTTCCAAGTTATTACTTCAACTGGAATACATAAGTGAACCACCATTAGTTTACTTCTTCGTTTTATTACAATCTGGCAGAAATATAAATAGAAGTAGTATTTGTTTTTTAAAGCCTTCTGCACACATTTGCTGTGCTTCTTTTCAATAACAGATACAATTATATAATTATTTCCTTTTTCAAAGACTAATCCTTTGAAGTATAATTCTAAAACCTTCAGTTATTTTAGCACCTAACAGCCATGAGTGTTATAAAAAAAAAGCTAAAAAAAATTTAACTAAGATTTACACTTCTATAAGTGTTTCTGTTTTCTGTTCAGCTCCTTTTGCAGAACAGTCAATCCACCCAGCTCACAACATTCACACTACACTTTTGATATGGATCAAGTCTATTGTTTACAGGTGACCCATGCCTCAAGTTCCAAAGACCAGATTGAGCCTGACAGGAAGTCAAGCTTATCTGGTGCTTTTCAAAATAAGAGACACGCAAAAGGGCAGAATGTGGTCGGACAAGGAAAGTTTACCTTTGTTTACGTGCATCTCTATGTATTCATGGCTATTACTATCTGAACTCTCCACTCCTGTATGAACTTGGTACTCTTCCATAAACTCGTGCTCTCGGGAGTCCAGTTCCCTTTGCTGATGATGGAGGCATTAACAGATTATTTCAAAAGCATCCAGTGTGAATTGCTGCCGCGGCACAATTTGCGATGGACGATGGAACAGAAACGGAACGTACTCTGTGTGAACGAGGCATTATCATTAATTCACACAGACTACTCCATCCATGTGTTTTTCTCTCTGTCACAAATTGAAGTAATTCCCAATGGCTCCATGGTGCTGCGGCATGACAGACAGCCCTCCTCCGTCAACTATCAGAAATATGGGTCGTCTATTTTTGACGGATGATGGAGCAAAACACATAAATCACTAAAAACCACATGAATCAGAAAGGAAGTCAGACACAGGAAGTGTAAAGCGGATCCAGCGTATTTCAAAATGAAGGTGTGGAGGCTGTCTGGATGCATTGACGGATGCTACATACGTCCAGTGTGGACTACCGCTAGGCGCATTTTGCGATTGATGATGGATCGGACACGGAACGTAGTCGGTGTGAAGCCAGCCTTAGTTTATGCTCCCCAACAGCTGTCTTACTTTGAGTTAACTAGTTGACCTGCTCCCACTCCAGCAATCATCCTTCCAGAACCTGGTTTTCAGCCAGTCCTTGCTGCATTTTTCTCTCTTCATACCTCAACTTTCTGTATTTTGTCCTGTTTGCTTCTCTTTCTTTGTATGCTTTAAGTTTATGTAAGTTTGTTTTAGCTTTTCATCAGATCGCTTTTGATACAAAAATACTGCCTGCTTCCCTCTTTCTACACAACAAAACAGGACAGCACTGGGACAAATACTCACCTGTGATTGGTTCCCTAATGTGCTGGCTACCTCACTATAAAGCATATTAAAAGATAATATTATTTTTTTTTAATTGGCTATAATAACTTACAATTTGTAGACCTGAACAAATTACATTTCTGTGTTTGACTGAAAACCCATCTCTTTTGATGTCCTATATTTGCCTAGTTTTGAATTTCGATGGGAAGCTGAATACTTATTGTCCTAAACTTGCAACATAAAAATCAATCCTGCAAAAATGTGATAAAATAGTTAATGGACTCAAGCTAAATAAACAGATTTGCTAGTCTAGCCTTAATTAACTAATATGCAGTTACCATGTATGTTTCTGTGAAATCTTAAACCTTTGTAGTGTTGTAGTTTTTCTTTGTTTGTTTTGAACTTAGAATTTTATTTATCTGTTCATGTATTTATGCTACCAACTTGCATTTTAATATCAAAGCCATCTTTATCTTATCTCATTACCCAAAAACTCATACCATTTTGAGTTCAAAGTCAAGAAAAACAGCCGATAAAACATTTTTTTTCTCAATTCTATTTGAGGGTCTGACGAATCTCTCATTTGATGAAGCGGCCCTCGTGAAAGTGCTAACATCTTTTTCAATACATTTGAAGATGGCATTGGGGATAGAACTGGCAGCAAGATCAAGGGACAATGCAGCAAATGCACCAAATCAGATGGCTCAGACAGGTTGTTCTGTGATGGCAACCAAATGCATGCGGTTAATAGGAAGACCACAGGGGCAGAGGAAGGAGGAGTCATTTTCACATTAGCAGAATCTCATTTTGAGAGCAATGCAGCATTCCAGGACCGCTTTATTCGATTAGACTTAATGTCATAAATGCAAGAATGCACTTGCATAAATGGCAAAAGAATCCGATAAATTACTTATTCCCGTCAGCAAATACCCACGCTGGCTCACTCTCCCTGTCCACATCCCATGGGCCACATTGCCTCCTCAATCTGCAATATGGAGCATAATTATACTAATTTTTTGAATTGCATTAGCTGGGTGGCGGAGTGGGGGGGTCTAGAGAAGAGGAGTGGGGGGGTCTAGAGAAGAGAAAGGCTCTCTTTCTAACCATGAATCTTAACTGTGCAGTCAACCACCCCCTGTACTTGCTCTCTGTATACCTCAGAGAGCAAGTACAGGGGGAGGCTAAATGACCCCTGGTCCCCACTCTCCCCACCACCACCACACTTCTCATGTGCCAGCAATCCCCTGTCCTCAGTCCCTCCAACGCTTGTCTTTCTTTTTATATTCCATATTTTCCTCCCACAATGGCTGTTTGGTCAATTGTTACTTCAAATTCACACATTTCTATTGTATTTGTCAGATTTTTGAGGAATCTTTACATTAATATTTATTTATTTATTTATATTTTTCTATTATTTATTTATATTTGTAGTTTTTTGTCTTTTTGTCTCAGAAGATAAACCCACCAGTTTAAATGTACTGAAACGGCCTGAATATCAAAATGTGTCAGGTGTCAGAAAACTGTAACATCTCTATCAAAGCAGCATATTTTGTTAAAGCAATAAAAAGTATGAATTTTGTTAAAAAAAAAAAAAATACTCGTAGAATTAAAATTCTAACAGCTGCTTACCGTAGTTCACCGTTCTAGCAGCTATATAAATCAGTTTGTTCTAACATTGCGATGCTAAGATCTAAAGTAATGCATTTGAAATATACTATCTATATTCCTCTGTGGTCCCTTCTGGTGTAGGACCAGTCACTCATGACCAGGTCACTTCAAATCGGCATGGTGGATGAGGAACTCTGGGGGGGCCGCAGGGTGCTGGTAGTGGGAATGCTGTCTCTGTTATGAAAGACACCATTGTCCCGTCTGGCTCGCCAACATAGAAAATGAATAAATCAAAGTGGAGAGATCAAGAGTGGAGGAGAAGAGGGAAGGGCAAGGAAGGGGGGGCTATCTGACATCTGAATTTTTAAACTGAGCATTTAGCTCTGTAAGAATGTCTTGTCTTCATGTTGCAAATGCCACATTGCTAAAGAATTTAGCTTTTAATCACGACATTGACCTCTGATCACATTTACACCTCTGTTCCTCTCTACCATTGTCAGCCCCACATTTAACAGATTTGTGTTTATTATATTGCTTTTGTCATTCTTTTATCTTTATCTTGTTACGTTGGCTTGAACCACCAGTTTTCACTCTCATCACTGAATGTTTCAAAGGCCTACAGTTACCGTGATGCTATCTGTGCTGATTTGATCAGGTATTTTAATTCTAACTTTTTTCTAAAATAGTTTTCTACCAATGTTTTATTGGTATTGCGTCTTCAACTATAAAGCAAGTCTCCTCACTTTGTGCATTTGAAGAGTTGCAAATGTAATCATCAGCACCCAGTCTAACTTGAAAAATGTGACTTGCTGATAAATGATGAAAGGATTAGAAAAGATATTTTTGTATTTTTTTCAAAGCACTGTTAACCATATGTCATGTGGTGCTAATTTAGCTAATTACAAGAACAAGACTCAACAGTAGTTCGTGCTGTTGTGTACAAATAATATTTGTGTTTCTCTTTTCATGTTAATTTATGTTGAATTCAAGATCAAACAAACCCTTACTTTTAATAATGTCAATGCACTTTATTTGACCTTTTATCTAACTTAGAACAACTAGCACTTTGTGGAAAGTATACCAGTATGACAGCTCGTCATTGTGTAGCAGGGATGTCAGGTCATTTTCACACCCAATAGTCCGGTAGACTTGATTCAATTGGGGACCAAATTGTACATTTTCAGCTGGTGCTTTTTGCTTCCACGCTGCACCTTGTCAGAGGAGCTAAACCTTTTATTCAAACTGTTCAACCCCTCGCCTGTTGTGGTGCTGCACCAAGAAATACAGAAGGAAAGAAGTTGGTCAACAACACAGCACAACTTCCTTTTTTGCAAAAATGTAAACAAATTGGAATCGCAACAGATTTTAGCCGTGTTATTGCAATATTGTCTTTGGCAGGTATGCCAGACAAGCACCATTCAACAGTGGGCTCAGCATGAGCAGAGGACAAGGCAGAGGACCGCGGAGATTGTTATGTGTTACACAAGGCAGGTGAGAAGGCTCCGTATGAGGCGGTGACACGAGAGCAGGGGCGAATACAGCTTCATTGAACTGATGTCACGCTTACACAGATGTTGAGCAAGATATTTACAATATATGAGTTACTTCATTAGTATTATTGCTCAGTTACAATGGTATTTACCCAGATTGCCTTGCGCTGTAGTCCACTCCCTGCTTTTGGAGCAGCCTCTGGTATTCATTCTTGGCATTTCCATATGCATTCGAACTGCTCCAGAGTTCTCTTCAACCTAGCCGAGCCAAGGTTTTGAAGCGGAACCAAGTTTGCTTTTTTGGTCCGCATCAGAGTTCGATTGTGCATTCACACCTGCCCAAACAAACCGAACTCTCGGAGTAAACGAACCAGAGCTTGATAAAAGTGGACTAAACAGGGCTGGTGTGAATGCAGATTTATTATGTGTCTTTGCCCCTACGCATGTAATTTAAATGACTGAATTACCTACTCAGGGTGTGACCTATCTCTGCTGATGCCATTTTGTGAACCAATTAATTTGTGATATACCAAAACAAAATAGGAAACATAATAACAAAAATAATAGCTAGCTTAATGTACAATGTGGACTTTAGGGAGCTTAATCACTATTTTTCATTTAAATCATAAAATTTTCAGGCTTGTCGCTTTAATTAAATTCAATTTAAGAGCAAAAGATAATGATTTTTTACAGGAAATATTGAAGGCATGTCTTTTGGTAAAAGAGGAATGCAGAGGTGGGTAGAGTAGCCAGAAATTGTACTCAAGTAAGAGTAGCATTACTTGAGTATAATATACATATAAGGTGATGTGCAAATTCTGGTATTTGAAATACAAAAATGAAAAAATATAATTAATAACACAATTGCAAAATAACAAATTTGGGCAGTAGAAACAATTTTCTAAATCTTTTTTTTCACAATTAAAGTTGAAAGCAATATTTACAGCTATTAATATACTTTGCACTGTTCTAACATAATGTTCTAAAAGTATGTTAGAACAGTGCAAAGTTCTTCCAATAACAATGTCTACTTTGTACTTTACATTGATTTGACCTCCAAATGGCTCAATGAGCTCAGCAATTACAAAAAAAATTAAATAACAAAGCTTGTGTACAAATGAGAAGTCTCACTTTAATATAAACTCTAGGTTTTTGCGTCTCTGGTGCATTTTTGGTTAAAACAAGTATGTTCTTTATTCGTGAAGTTACTCACAGTCGGTAGAGTAGCCAGAAATTTTACTCAAATAAGAGTAGTGATACTTGAGTAATAATATGACTCAAGTAAAAGTAAAAAGTACAATGCATTAAAACTACTCCTTACATTTTGTTCAAAAAGTTACTAAAGTAAATGTAACTGAATAAATGTAACTAGTTACTACCAACATCTGGAGAAATGAAGCTGTGGGATGGTTTGAATGTAAATCTGAAGCAGTTCAAAAAGACGTAAACCCGATGAAGGAAGATGACGTTTGAATTTCAGTGAATATTTCTTCTATATTTCTGCTGCTTGTCAATTCAAATTTAGCAATGAAATAGAAAGTATTATTACACATTTTTAACTAATATAAAAGCTGATGACCTAAGGAGATGTGGTAGAATTAAATAGGTTAAATAAACTAAATCACAAGAGTTGGGGATTATTTGTCATTTCCTTTGCTTTATTTATTTATGTATTCATTCAGACTGACTTTTAACCAGATTTGGGATTTATATGTTGTTGTACATAGTGTTTGATCTTTGCCTTTATGCTCCTGTGTTTTATTTCATATCTTTATTTTTTTCCATAGATATTTTAATTGTAAACTGTTTTTTGACCAGTGAAGGTTGCTATACAAATATTGCGTACTTACTTCCCATTTAACCAGGGACAAGATACAAAACTGTTTTACATTTAGCCTTTTTGAAGGCCTGGGTTAGGCCATTCAAAAGTTTACCTTTAAAACTACTGATACAAAGAAGCCTTTTAAAACTAGCATGAAAAATAGAATTAAGAGAAACACACAAATATGCAGGTTGACTCAACGTAACACTGGGTTTTTAAAATAAAATTTAAAAGAAGTGAAACTCACAGTAATCCTTTTCAAATATGAGTATTATTTCCCATTGAACCAGAAAAATAAGAAAACGGTGTTTTGATGACAGGCTTCTTATCACAAAGTCACTGAAGGTCAAATTGGATATTTAATCTGCTAAATTGTCTGGTTTCTGGAGTCACGACATAAGCTCATCCGAATTTGAGCCTGAATCACTCATAACTCTGAAAACAAAGAGTCAAAAGAAGCTAAAATGCTTGTTTTACAGGGATAAGATGATTACCTATTCGTGGCCACCCTACATGTCAGGGGCATTCAGGGTTAATAAGGCAGCCTCTGGCTGACCGCTACAGATTTACGGCCAGTATAAACTGGTATACTGGTGGATCCCTGTAACAGCAAGACAGCAGCTGGCTCTCTGACTCAGTTCAACACTGTGGCACTTTGCTGCTGCCTCTGTTCCCAGGTGTGTGCGCTCGTGTATGAGTGTGTGTCTGTGCATAAATGGAGTCCACACAATGGTCGGCCTGTGTGACCCTGTGCATCTGTGTCTGCTCGGACAAGGTCCACTGTCCTGCGTGCGGCCGGGTCCTCTCTTCACTGTTGACAGCACGCTACAGGTGCCCAGCACATCTGGTGTTCCACACAGCCCCACAGATCTGCCAAGCTCCAGATAAGTTACATCAACACAGTCCTGAAAAGAGCACATTAACAAAATCAGTAGGAACGTAACAAATTGCCTTCAGTAGCTACTTTGAGGCGTAGATGAAGTTTTTTTCGTTGCAGGGGTATAAATGTTGTCATTATTTGACCGGTTCACAAGTTCATGACCAGACCCTCTCTTAATGAAACTTTGTACTTGGGATGGGATTTTAAACAGTCCCCACACTGTTATTTCATCTAACATCCCCCACCATCTTTCTGTACTAAACACATGCTGCATAATCAGCACTCTGTCCAACAACAATCTCTGTTTGCTAAGTCTGAAAAGGCAAAAAAGTTTTGCTTGAAAGGAACCATTTAGAAATGTTTTTGTGACCTAAAAGAATATTTGTCATTCATTTGGTAACTTCTAAAACACAGGAGCTTCTCATAAGAGGTCCCTTACTCACCCCTCATTTCCTTAGCTTGCTATTAACCCAAAACTGACTTTAAATTGTCTGTTTATTTGAAATCCAGCCTAAACCATTGCTATGCTGTGCGACTAAATCGTGAACGTTAGTCCTTCAAGGAAAACTAAAATCCATCCGTGAAGTCCAGAAAAACAATGTGCAAATAAATAGCAGAGTTTACCCCAGTTAACAGGTGCACTTCCTCATTCACCTCACTGGAAATTTGCATGACTGTCCAAGGAGGAACGATCCTCTGTGCCACCTGTAACACTGAAACTCAGCCAGGAAAATTTACAGCATGTTTGAAATTTGATCTCTTCCTCATTAACCTGCTAATCTGTCAAAAAATATCGTTCTCCCCTTTTTTAACCTGAAATACTCTAAGGGAAACTGTAGTATCAACTTTTCTATCTATCAATTTTAGCACATTAAAACGCTTTGCAGAAGTTGTTTAGCGCTGGTAACAGAATCTGTTGCCCTAGCAGTGCTGGGTCATCCTCCTCCTGTGTGTGTATTTGTGTGCAATTTCAGGTCTGGTAGGTCAGGTCACAGGACATGACAGTTGGCCAGTGTAGAGCCGCCTTAAGGCCATTGCAGACCCCCAGCCCCCGCCTCAACTTTGCTCTCGCTTTGGGTGGCCTTAGCTTTACGAGTTCCAGGAGCCGCTCATCACTGCGCAGAGAGCATGGTTTCTGCGAGGAGAATATCAACAGGTCAGCCCTGGAGGAGCTGCCAAGAAATGTTTTTCACTTGTTCGTATCTGCATGTGTGCATGCACAATCGTTGATGAGACTTGGTCCGGTGATTCGGTCTTCCTGTGTGCTGCAGTGCGTGGGAAGTGGATATGGGGGTGAGTTGACCCTTGACCCTGACCACATGTCCCAGTCTTTTGGTAGATCGTCCGCATTTCCGCCTCCATGAGCTATTTGCTCCATTTCTGAGTTTGAGAAATCTCAGAAATGGCACTAATGAAGCACACAGGGATGTCTTGAACACATTGGATGCTTTAGAGAAGCAATAAGCTAATCTCACATTATAACAAGGACTCCCTCTATCCACCACATCACCCCAGTCCTCCGACAGCTCCACTGGCTCCCCGTACAGTTCCGCATTCAATACAAAATGCTCATGGTGACATTCAAGGCCCTTCACCACCTTGCCCCCCCATATCTGTCAGGCCTGCTGCATGTTCCCACCCCCTATCGTGCTCTTAGATCCTCATCTGCTTTACACCTGTCTGTCCCTTCCGCCCGTCTCACCACCATGGGGAGCAGAGCATTCAGCCGCTCTGCCCCCCGCCTCTGGAACTCTCTAGCACCCCTACTTAAAAACACGGACTCACTTCTCCCTTTCATATCACAACTCAAAACTCATCTGTTTAAGATTGCCTATTCTCTTTAATATCAATTTCCCTCACCCAGCCTTTGTATGTTTTAAATGTTTTTTATTCTGTGTTTTGACTTTGTTTCTGACATTGTGTCTTTATGTTTTTGTACAGTGACCTTGAGTGTCCAGAAAGGCGCCTATTAAATTATTATTATTATTATTATTATTATTATTATTATTATTATTATTATTATTATTATTATTATTATTATTATCATCTCACCTCTAGGTGTGCTGTTGGACACTTTCTGTAGACCAAAACAAGATGTGTGACAAGCCACGCCTCTCTCTACCACCAGTCCAGCTACAACCCCCCCCCCCCCATTTTTCCTTGAATATTTAGAGCAGCGGTGAGTTTGACGTTTCTTTTAAAACTATTTTATTGTGTTAATAACGTATTGCGTCACCTGTAATATAACGATCCAAAGTGGCAATAAATCCGGGTCGTGCGTGCTTGAATGCCAGAACAAAAGAAAAATAAATATTAGGTAGCTGACTTTTAATTATAACGTCTATGGCAGCCACATTTATTATGCTCAGCGACCGTAGCCTGTGAGAAAGCAATAGCCTAGATTCTGGTATCTAAAAATGGTTTGGTTTGTATCATGTGATGCAAATCAGTTGTGTGATCAGGGGAATGCTAATGTTTTATGTGTACACCTGTACTTCTTTTTAGTTTTGTTTATCGTTTTGCTCATAGCCGAGCTGCGCACTGCGCAGGTGATTCAGGCCATCTTTGGTTGACTGCAGTAATGGGGAGAAAGTTAATATGATGTGAAAATAAACTCCATTGGGAAAACAGCATCAACTCATATTTGCTATCAACTTGGTATTGCCTGATGGACCCGAATTTAAAATGCGTTCCGTGGTCCATGAATGGGTGGACATGGTCAGTGACAATACTCAGGTAGGCTGTGGCATTGAAATGATGCTCAGTTGGTACCAAGCAGCCTGAAGTTGGCCAAGAAGATAGCCATCACAGCATTCCACCACCATTCTTAACCTTTAATCCAAAGCAGGAATGATCCCTTCATTCATACTGTTTACGAATTCTGACCCTATCATCTAAATGTCAATTAAGTTCTCTGTCATTTACGTATATGAACCACTAAAATAACGTGTCAAGAATAGTTTACAATAATATATCTTCCACCAATTTGATGAGTTATAAACAAAGATAAGCTTACGGAATGCAACTTTCATACACTTTTAAATAGAAAGAAGCCATATTGGATTTTGAAATCAAAGTTGGTGAGTAACCTCTTAATTAATCTAATCCTGTTAAAAAATAGCTTACAAAAAATCCAGACAAATATCAACAGATCCAAAGCTTGACTTTTTTTGATAAATGAGCATAAATAACTGAATGCAATGTATACTTACAGTTGTGGTCAAAAGTGTACATACACTTGTAAAAAAATCATAATGTTATGGCTGTCTTGAGTCTTCAATAAGTTCTACAACTCTTATTTTTCTGTGATAGAGTTATCGGAACACATACATGTTTGTCACAAAAAACAGTCATAAAGTTTGGTTCTTTCATAAATTTATTATGGGTCTGCTGAAAATGTCACCAAATCTGCTGGGTCAAAAATATACATACAGCAACATTAGTATTTGGTTACATGTCCCTTGGCCATTTTCACGGCAACTAGGCGCTTTTGGTAGCCATCCACAAGGTCCTGGCAAGCTTCAGGTCGAATGTTTGACCACTCTTCTTGACAGAATTGGTGCAGTTCAGCTAAATGTGATGGTTTTCTTGCATGAACCTGTTTCTTTAGCACTGTCCACATGTTCTCAATGGGGTTTAAGTCAGGACTTTGGGAAGGCCATTCTAAAACCTTAATTCTAGCCTGGTTTAGCCATTCCTTTACCACTTTTGATGTGTGTTTTGGGTCATTGTCTTGTTGGAACACCCAACTGCGCCCAAGACCCAACCTTCGGGCTGATGGTTTTAAGTTTTCCTGCAGAATTTGGAGGTAATCCTCCTTCTTCATTATCCCATTTACTTTCTGCAAAGAACCAGTTCCACTGGCAGCAAAACATCCCCAGAGCATAATACTACCACCACCATGCTTGACAGTAGGCATGGTGTTCCTGGGATTAAAGGCCTCACCTTTTCTCCTCCAAACATATTGCTGGGTGTTGTGGCCAAACAGCTCAATTTTTGTTTCGTCTGACCAGAGAACTTTCCTCCAGAAGGTTTTATCTTTGTCCATGTGATCAGCAGCAAACTTCAGCCGAGTCATAAGGTGCCTTTTCTGGAGCAAGGGCTTCTTTCTTGCACGGCAGCCTCTCAGTCCATGCCGATGTAAAACACGCTTGACTGTGGAGACTGACACCTGTGTTCCATCAGCTTCCAAATCCTTGCAGACCTGCTTCTTGGTGATTCTTGGTTGACTCTTGACCATCCTGACCAATCTCCTCTCGGCAGCATGTGATAGCTTGCGTTTTCTTCCTGATCGTGGCAGTGACACAACTGTTCCATGCACTTTATACTTGCGTATAATTGTCTGCACAGTTGCTCTTGGGACCTGTAGCTGCTTTGAAATGGCTCCAAGTGACTTCCCTGACTTGTTCAAGTCAATAATTCGCTTTTTCAGATCCACACTGAGTTCCTTTGACTTTCCCATTGTAGCTTTTGTAGCTGAGTCTAATCACTGGGTCAAATGAGCCCTATTTAAATGGGCTCATGAGAAGTCAACAGCTGTAGTCAATCAGAATCACTTAGAAGAAGTGAAGAGGCCATGACATGAAGCTAATTTGATTGACACAACTCGCTACATCACCAAAGTTGACAAATTTTGTTGCTGTATGTATATTTTTGACCCAGCAGATTTGGTGACATTTTCAGCAGACCCATAATAAATTTATGAAAGAACCAAACTTTATGACTGTTTTTTGTGACAAACATGTATGTGTTCCGATCACTCTATCACAGAAAAATAAGAGTTGTAGAACTTATTGAAGACTCAAGACAGCCATAACATTATGATTTTTTTACAAGTGTATGTACACTTTTGACCACAACTGTATCTATAGGTTTCAAACATTTAGCAGCACTTTACTAAAATGTCTGTGCAAATGCTCAGTTATCCGGGTCATTGCAACCGCAAACAGGCTCAATTCAGATGCAACTGGACTTTCGCTCAGTTTTTCTGACTTAAAACAGCAGCGCTCCAGCGAAAGGTTGCTCAATAGCAAGCCGCCAGAATTGACAAAGACTCCTGGATCAATGTCAAAATGTTTTCAGAAAAACTCAGCAAAAGTCCAGTTGCCTCCGATTTAAGCCTGTTTTCAGCACTTTACTAACTTTTCCATGCTTCCTTTTTATGTTTTTAAACTTTACATAGTCAAACAAAATGTTTAGATGACCCTTTAACCCCTGAATTTTCCTGGGAACATGATGATTCCTGTCCTCTCACTATCAGCAGTTTGCCACCAAGTCGGGACTAACCCACCACAAGGCTCCCTTTGACCGTGCCTAATGAGAAGTCTATGGTAAAACATTGCAACCAACAAGAGGTCTTCTTCCTTTTTCTTGTCTGCTTATCAACCAGTGACTTGAAAATAATTGAATTATATACATCTCCGCTTTCTGTGGATTACTACTTCCTTCCTGGCTTTGCTCACTGCTCCTATTAATGTGGTAAAATACTGTTAAATTGCATAATAACAGAGGCTGCAATTAGTGCTGTATGCTTGTCAATAAAGTGATTTGTATATCCATTGACAGAGCACGCTCTCCTTCAGCATCTAAATTCTTGTAATTGAATATAGGGGTCTGCATTTTGGTTTATTGGATTTCATTTTTTTTAGTCCGGGCATTGGCTGATGCACAAAACAGAGTTGGTGGTGTGTGTGTGTGTGTGTGTGCAGAGGCAGAGCAGGGTCTGGAAAATTCTTTAAGCATTATTGCAGTTTGTTCGTGAGAATTTATCCCCCCGTTGTCAAAAAAGTCTGATCCAAAGAACCTTCTCAATGGTGTATGTATATCAGAAAAAGCAAAAAAGTTGAAATGCATGAATAAAATTCAGCTGATGAACACTTCTGACTTGTGACTAGCTGGTCAAAAACCCAAAAATATTATCTTTTTTTCTATTTAGTGAACATGAAGCACCACCAGGTCACACTGACATCAATACATTTTGGTGTCAACATGGTTATGGAGTGATGAAGACTGGATGTTTGCTGATTTCAGATTTATTGAGGCATATTTTTTTCCCTTTTTACCTCAAAGGAAGCACATAGATATAAGAACCTTCTCTGACAACATGTCTGTGGATCACGAGAGAGAGCAAGACTTTCAGCCGATAACAAAATGCCTGAATTGAGTGAGAGGTGGGGTACACGCTGGACAGGACATCAGAGGGCAACAAAGACACACACAGGACAAACAACCATACAAGCACACACTCACACCGAAGGGCAGTTTAGACAGACCAATTAACATAATAGTCATGTTTCTGGGGAGGAAACCTGAGAGAGCCTACGCATGCGGAGAGAGAACATGCAAACTTTATGCAGAAAGGCACCAGACCCCAGGTTTGAACACAGGACCTTCTTGCTGCAAGGCAACAGTCCGACTCTCCCATTGTCCCAAAATTCTAACTCTGAACATTTTGTCTTTCTTTTAAAATATTTGTAAAATCCTGTTTTGCACTAACTACCCAGCTCTTTTTTGACATGATGTTGTCTTTATTCTTGATTAACCACTTAACTATCACTCATGGCAGAATGATTAGAAAAGGGTGTTTTTAATGCTGTTTTTATATATTCTTATTTTATAGTTTTAAAGCAAATCAGCAATGGGCTAAAATTGGTATCGACAGGTCAAAGGTTACAAAAGTCTGACATGAGAAATGTGTCACTTATTTTTTATCTGTGCACCTCTCCAAAGAATGTAGATTTTACTTCCATTATGTCTAGACTATATGCCAACGTAGTGAAGCAACATTACTCTTTTACATGTGTGTATTTTTGCTGTGTTGATTTGGTCAGAGGTGTTAGACAGATTTGCTGGTATGTTACAGGTGCTATAAAAGTTGTTGCTTTGGACACGGCTCATGAACAGCATAATGACTCCAAGCTTATGTTAATCTCCCTCCACCTGGCTCCGTTTTGGGCCCCACCCAGTTTTGCTGTGTGACAGGGCACAGAGCTGCAACACAGGCAAAAGGAAGACGAAGAGAGAAAGAGAGAGCTGAAGCTACTGGAACCCGACTGAAAACATAGAAGTGAAGAAGAAAGAAGATGAGGGCAAGAGATTTAGGCTGCACGTGAAATGGTCTAATTATAGATCCTAGCTCCTGTTCCTTAACCGATTTCGGACAGCCTTAACTCCGACGTCATTAAAATGCACGTGGATGATGCTTGTCAAATCTGGGCCTACAGCCTTCCGAAAAAGAACTACAAAGTGTGCGCTCTCCTCTCTCTGGACATTTTCAGTCATTTCCGTGACGTAGGCTGTGCTTATATGTATATTGTGGGATTACTCATAGCTCCATAGTGCAAATGAGGGACATTGCGAGCTTCTAATCCTAAAGGAACTATGGTAGGAAGCATACAGGCTCCTTTTCGAACCTCCTTCCTTACTGTAAGAGTCCCAACAAATTAGAACATTTCCGATGCAGCCTCACTCAAAATTTTCAATACCTTCTTAAACAACCACAAACACCTCATAGGTCAAAGTGCATTGTGAATTCATATTCTGCCCTCTTTAATCTGACACCACTGAATCGAAAACAGTGTATCCTTTCAATCTATCTCATAAGCAAAGAGTCCACATGTGTGTGATTTCATCTCAGTACATGTGAAGGCCTCAGAGAACTTTTTAGGAAACATTAGTGAACAGCCAGCATCATGAAGACCAAGAAACGGAGCACTCAGTTCTGAGACAACGTTTTGGAGAATTTTATAGCAGGGTTCGGTTATAAGCCTGTAAAATATATATATATAAATATATATATAGCCTATATATATATATATATATATATATATATATATAAATATATATATAGCCTATATATATATATATATATATATATATATACATGTATGTGTGTGTGTGTGGCAGAGAGCAAAATCTGTGAAAAATAATGGCTGCAGTATCATTCTGTGGGGATGCGTTTCTTCAGCAGGGAGAGGAAAGCCGGTTAGAGTTGATGGAAAGCTGAATGAAGCTAAATACAGGGAAACGTAGTGGAAGAGATGCTGAGGGTTGCAAAGACTGGAGACTGGGGTGGAGGTTTGCTTTCCAGCAGGACAACAACTCTGAACAAGCAGCCAAAGCTAGTTAGATCAAACTATTTTAACACATTAAATGGACCCAGTCAGAGCCCATTTCAGCACATTTACAATAAAAATGATTCAGTGCAGATCATAAAGGAGCTCAGGAGTTGGCGTAAAAAGGACGAAATGATGTTTGGATGTCTAATGGACTGGCCTATGGTGTGTGTGTGTGTGTGTGTGTGTGTGTGTGTGTGTGTGTGTGTGTGTGTGTGTGTGTGTGTGTGTGTGTGTGTGTGTGTGTGTGTGTGTGTGTGTTGGTGGGGGGATGGGGGGACCTGATGAGTGCGTTGTGGAGTCCATGCTACTTGTTTTATTGACCTTTTGGGGGAACAGGAACTGAACGCTTGCGCTGGATACTGAAAACCACATGGCCTGTTATTAACGTGTGGACGATACTCTCGGATAAAGCAATTTGAGCCTCAGATTTATCTTTTGCTGTCATGCCACTTTCCTGGCCATTTTTCTGTGTTGTCCTATATGTTTGTTACAAATCTTTAAAACATTCATTTATTTTCTTAATTCCTTCCTTCTCTTTAAACAATTTTAATAAAATAAAGTACGACGAGAGCAGGCGAAACCTATTCATCCTTGGTTGGGTGACTGCCAAACTGTCAAACATTGTTCCCCGATGAGGCAGTTTTTTGGTCCAGGCAGCAGACAGACTGAAAACTCAGTTGTAGTTTGGAGCCGCTGTGTTTATGAGGCACGGCGTTAGTGTAACCCAAGTAATTGTTTATTACAGGCTTCAGCTGATGTTAAAAGTAATTACCTTCAGGTGCCCCTGCCCTGTAAAAATCTGTTGTGTTTCCTGTCTGGGTGCCTAATGCCACAATCTTAGCTCCTCCTTCCAAAGTATATGTCAGTTAACTGCACCTTTTGAAGGATATTTTATATAATTGTTGGCTTTTTCTGTGAGCTGCACTGTTGTAAAAAGGAGTGCATATGCTATTAATGATCATTAGGGCCTTGGGTGGTGCAGCGCTATACCTCAGTGACACTCTATCACCTGTGCCCATAAAACTCTGTGTGCCAAGGCAATGGGGGAGGATTTTAAGTGTGGTGTAGCGCTCTAATGGTCACTGCGTTAATCAGACAGCTGGACAAAATGTAATCATTAGCGCCGCAATGAGCTACTTGCATGACGTAAGACTTGATGCACTTTTGATGGCAGTGGAGTGACTGAAGGAGGAGGAAAAGTAGAAGAGAGAAATGAAAGTTGCTTTCATCAGGCTACTAAAGGAGGTAAACATGTTACAGTAGCACACAGTGGCTCTCAAAAGCAAACACCTCCCACCCCCCTTAAAATTGTGTTTGTGATGTAATCGGATCAGAGTGCTGATTTTTTCCATATACGTATATGGCATTTCTTGTATAGTTCAACTTAAAGAAAGACATTTATTTGGAAGAAAAAAAATATGAAAATTGAAAATTTTCAATAACCTAGTTGCATAAGTGCCGCTAGCCTTGAACCAAGACTCAGTTGAAGCACCTCTCAATTCAGTTGCCAACAATAATAAAGACCCCAATCACCCTGAAATAAACTTCAGAAATTGAAACTGATCAGTTCAGGGCTGTGTTCTCAATGTGACAACCATCGCTCATACTCTCCACAGGTCTGAACCAAGGGGTAGGGTTGAATTATTTTCTTCCAAAAATAGACTGGTGGCCAAGCTTCCGAACTATAGGTCTGGGTGAATATCTCCCAAAAGTTTAACATTTTGTCCATAACTCCAAATACCATGTTTGGGACAAAAACATGGTTTCACATCACCAAAAGAACCTCACACTCACAGTAAAACATTGTGATGGCAGCATGATGCTCTGGGCTTACTACTGGAGACTTTTTTTTCCAAGGTCATTATGGAAAGTTTCAAATCCAGGTATGTTTTGGCACAAAACCTCCAAGTTTCTCCAAAAAACAGAAGCTGAAGAGTGGGTCCCAAACTAAACTGGACATTAAATGTGTGAGGTCATCCAGAGAGAGCTGTGAACAAGACATATCCTTGGATCATGTTAGATCTGGGTAACTTTTGGAAGGTACTTCGGCAAATATTGTCAATTCACTACTGCTGACCGAATGTAGTCATAATCCAATTTTGTTTTTGTTTTTTGTTGTTTTATATTGCAAAAACCCTGCAATTGTAAAAGGAGTTTGTACACTTTGGTCAGCGGATTGAACATTGTACACTTATAAAGAGCAGATTAAATTCCACAAAGGTGAATCCTGTTGATCGAAAAAAGAAAAAAAATCTACACTGGATTATATTTAGTGGTATCTGAGTTGTGGTGGTGCTGAATGAACACTACAAAAAAAATCTAAAGTTACTAAACCTTTTATCTTTTATAAACTACTTTGTGTTGCACACATCCTGATAAAATATATCCAAGTTTGTGTTGGTACCTTGACAAAAGGTGACAGAATTTACAAGGTGTGCATACTTTTACTTTAGAGTACTGCAGCTTGAAACAGAAAGGGGCCGAATAATGTCATCTTCAAATGCGCATGCATGCAAGTGCTTCACTGACACCTAAATGAACAGCCACAATCAGATAAGCACAGTGAGAAACAGAATCTGTGATTGCACTTACAACCATCGCACATGTGCACATTCTGACTCAATGGGGAGCAGGAATTTACTCTGTTGTCCTTCTGTGCTGTGTAAAAGTGATTGCTGGCAGTGAGATGTCAAATGGGTTGCATCTTTTGGTGGTTTGGCCTTTTTTTCATTTTTCCTTTAATTTTTGCTGTTAATGTTTTGATCAAGTAGCAAATTAAATCTCCCTGAGAGCGTCGTCATCATTCCGCCCTTCTAGTGAGGAGCCAGAGATCTAATTGGGACCAGTTTAGAGTAGAGAAACTTGCAGACTGAGACAAAACCGCAACCCAAAGTCCATTATTTCACAGTCTAACAAATATCCCTCACAGATTACTTTCTGCAAACAAATACCACTCACAAAAGCGCAAAAGGCACGCGTGTGCACATCAACGCAGCTGCACATGCTTGAGAGAAGTTAGCATCTGTCGCAGAAACATCCGTCAGAGCCCTCACATCTGTGTGCTCCGGCTCAAGTTGTTGGCTCCGGCCCCCACACCCGCACACGTTCCCCTCAACTGGGTTTGGCCCCGAGCCACACTCCCTCAGTTCTCCAGCTGAGTGATACATGCGCTAACCTCAGACGGCGATACTGTGCTGTAGCCTATTTAAAGTATCCCCGAAGGTAATTCAATATGGTCGGGTTTATCTGAAACATTTTTTTTCAATCGAGAGGGAGCTGCAGCAACTGCCTAATAGTGTTACTGTTTTTTGCACGGTGACACATGTTGGAGGCTTTACTGGCCGGCACACTGAAGAGGCAAATGCTGTCCAACGCGCTACCCCTCGTCCGTCCAAATCGTGACTTTTCTTCATAACTTCCATACAGACAGAGATCAGTTGAGGGACATGATTGGCATCCGCTGTTTGACGCATTGTTTACACTAACCGACTGACTCAATACGCAAGAGCAGTATAAGCCCGAGCACTTTGACTCTAATTCTTTACTTTCAAGGCTCTGTCACATCTTCTTAAAATTACATTGATGAGGGTTGAGTCCAGGCAGAGTTTGAATCCTACAAAGCTGTTGTTGTTTTGGCATCCTCAGCCGCAGCCTCAGCCCCCTCCTTGTCCCCCCCACCTTGACCCCCAAACTACCCCTGCCCTGAGGTCATTAGCCGTAAACAGAGAGAGGGGGAGGAGAGGGGGAGGAGAGGGGGAGGAACGCGAGAGCTGTGGAGTGCGCAAGGGGAACAGCGCAGAATGGATCCTATTGTGAAACCCCACAGGCCAAGGAAGTATCACCATTTGGCCGATGCCTGCAGCCAATTGTGTTTTCTTGGGTGTTTGTGTGTATCTATTTTTCTGTGACTACGTGTGCTTGTGTTTTTGTCTTTAAGAGCATGTTTGTGTTACTGCTTGTCTTCCCGGAGATATTACCAAGGCAACTGCACGGGGTGTTCAGATGTGCTGCGAGCCTGCGACACCAGTCAACGCCGCCACACGAACACGATAGGGTTCTGGTTTTGAAAAGTTCTTCCGTATCCATCAAACAGCATCCGTCTTGCATCTATGTAGTAAACGGTGTTGAAAGAAATATTCAGACCGCCTAAACTTTTCCACTTTCTGTCAACCAAAAACTTCATTTCTCCAACATCTTAAGGTGATAGAACATCTCAGAGTAGCACACTATACAGTGGAAGAAAAAACATTGTCAAACAAGCACAAATGAGGTATAAAAAGTGTGGTTTGCGTTTTTATTCAGCCCTCCTGATTCAATACGTTATAGAACCACCTTCAGCTAAATTTAAACAGTATCAGCCGGTCTTAGAGTACTTCTCAAGACGTACCAAAGATTCACAATTTAAGTCAGGTTTGGACTTTGATGTCTGAAGGTGCTTTGATTACCCTGCTACTCTAACTTTAATTTTTTAGACTTATTGTCCTCTTGGAAGGTGAACCTCATCCCAGTCTGACGTATTTTTTAGTCCCTTAATATGTTTTCGGCTGGGATTAGCCTGTGTTTAGCTCCATGCATTCTCCTAAAAACTATGAGCATCTTCCATGTTGCGCTAAGTAATCTCACAGCAGGATGCCATCACGATGTTTCTCCATATAAATCTAAGTTCAATATGATGTGCAGATCTCCACCACACAGTGTTTTCATAGAAGCCAGAGAGTTTAATATTGGTCCCATCTGACCAGAACACCTACTTCCACATGCTTCCTGTGTCTCCTGCATTGCTTGTGGCAAACTGCAAACATGACTTCTTATGGCTTTGGTCTAGTAATGGCTTCCATTCCCAAAAGGGTCAGATTTGTTCCATGTCTAATGACTGTGCAGGTTCAGGTTCTTCCACCTAAGCTGTGGATCTCTGCAGCTCCTCCAGAGTTACAATGGGTATTTTGGTTCCTTCTGGGATGAATGCTTATCTTTTCCGGCTTTTTTAGTTTTAGTTTAGGTGGGTGGTCACATCTTGGTAGGTTTGAAGTTGCTCTGTGTGGCTTCCACATTCTGATGATTGTTTTATTATTATTATTATGAAATTACTTACAAAAGTGATTGGCTACACTGGATTTTATTCAGTGTGATCAACCTGTGTAAAAAATTCAGTTTATTCTATCAGAGTAAAGGGGATTCTGGGATATAAAAGGGTTGAAAAACGTCATCATCACTGATCATTTTTCTTCCACATTGCAATTATGCTGTTTTTTGTGTTGGTTTATAGAATGAAATACCAATGAAATACATTGCAAATGTGTGGTTGCAACATGACAAAATGTGACAAGGTTAAAGGGGTGTGAATAATTTTTCAAGGCGCTGTTACTGTGTCTTGACTTCTCTGACTTCTTCATCCGTGAAGTTACTTCTCTGTAACTTCATGGATGGATTGGTTGGTGGGTTCACTAGAGACGAGTTATCCTAATCTGAATTTATGTACTTGCGGTCAAATCAGTAAGGATTAGTATCACCATTTGTCGCATTGACATGACACGTGTTTCCGGCCAGCTTGTTTTCATCCATTTTGCCAAAATCCTTTCCACTTTGATTCTGCTTTAAATTGAATCCAGAATGTTAAGGCCCCATCCGCTGAGTGAGCACACCTTGTTTGAGGAGATTTAGGCCTAGGGTAAAATCAATCTTTGAAAAGTATGTAAAGGGAAGGGTCGGCCTGCCAAAATATTCCCACTCACTATTCAGCTGGCGCTCTGACAGTCGATGAAAGAGGGATTGGATTTGAATCTAAGCAATAATAGAGAGTGGCTGTCTCCCAGTCCTCTTGCTGCAAGACAGCACGAGACTAGGCATCACTGAGCAATCAGATCTATTATTACTTCTCTGTCTCCAAAAAACCAAATCCTACAACTGGTTTAATTACTCAGAATAGTAAATAAGGCCTAATGAAGATGTTATGTTTGCAGCAACTTTATTTGTTGGTTTTACAGGATGCCACCACGTGTATGTTTTCTTAAAATTGAGTCGGAGCAAAGCCTGTTGGGAAGAGGTTCCCACCCATCTGGAAACCACAGCATGATCGGTGCCAACTCCAATGAAGTGTGAATTATAACTCCATATTTTCCAAATTCAAATAAATAATCCCTCACATATTTAATCATTTAAAGTCTCATTATGATTCGCAGCCATTCCAATGACAAACTATGATTTATTTGTCACACACCTGCCATGAAGTAATTGCTGCTAGGCTAAACCGGCACAAAAATTATTGTCAGAACGTTTATCCAGCAGCAGCAGGGGTCACCGCTCCTGCTCACCGGTACCAACAGAAGCAAAAATAGTCAGCCAACCTATAAGCACATGCACACACTCAGAATGAGTCCGTAGTAGCTACACTGCTGCAGCTATTGGAGCCTCTCAGCCATGTGTTGAGTGCAATAATGTTACAGGTAATGACAGGCTCAGCTTATGCTCTCAATAAGGCTCCCCAAGTGCTAGGTGTGGAAAGGTGTCTGGCAGAGCGCCTGACCGCAGCACTCAAAGACCACTTTGTCTGCGTGCCTAACTCCCACCGTTACCTGCTCGCGTTGTGGAAACAGGGCGATGTTGTCACACAGTTGATTTAATAAAATTAGATCCTCAAAATGAGCCTTCTAGTGTTTCAAGGGTGCAATAATGGAAACACGCAGACACCTTCTCCCCCCCCCTCCTCCAGCTTCACAGGCATCATTCCAGAGTCAAAAAGACCAGGGTAGACCTGGGGGAAAACGGATACTTTCCCACTGCAAGCCAAGTCATCAGGATATGGCACAAGTGCTGCAACACCGCATCCAATCCGAGCTCACATGCAGCCACGGCCCTCACTGTTGCTGTGGTTCACAGACTTGTTAAATGATGATTGCTTAAACAGAAAACATAGAGAAGAAAAATAAAGGTGGCACCCATAGGTTTGAGGCTCTGCTGTGGGTTTGTCAGTTGGTTTTGGGATTGATAGGACGGCACTTTATGTGGTTTCCTGTAGACTAAAATGTGATCCATTATATACTGATTGCTTGGGAGAAGCGACTTGTTATAATCACACAGAAACTACATTGCAATTATTGGACATGGTGGATATTTGCATTGTACATCTCAGCCGGTTGTGTCCAAGAGCTGGGAATACAGAAGGATGATCAAGTTGCCAGAAAAGCTTGGCAGGATAGAAGCTTGGAAAACATGAAGATCCCCCACTGATGTCCTGAAACAACTGATTTTCAGCATTTTGTAGGATTACAAATTACTCCCTCTAAAAAGATGACAAACACTTACTTGTGCTGGAACTTTTCCTGATCCCAGACCACATTGTCACTGCAACGATTGTTAATTATTTGCCCTGAATATCCAGTCCTAGCTATCTGAAGCAAATAATAGTCGTGGAGATGTTTTGAGGATAACATTAGGAAACTGCTCTGCACATCCCTGTGCATTTTAGCCAGGTGTAAGGAATTGTCTCTGATCCCGTTTCTGCACATGCTCTGTTTTAGAATAATTAGCAGTTTTCGTCTGCAACCTCTTGCATATGTTTATAGGGAGTAAATAAATGTTTGGACAAGTGACCAAGTTTTTCATATTTAATGTTTAAGATGACTTATTATAAAACAAAACAAGATTTTAACAAATAGATACACAAAAAAAACACAAAATCATAAAAAGCATAGACTCACACAAAGCTGTATGTGAGACCAAAAGTTTTTTCATATTATTACAACTTTTTTACTGTTGCATAAAAATAGAATTTTTTGCTGTTTCTTGAATTCCTTTTGCACATTTAGTAGTTTATTCCAGACATTATTCCAGACTGTTAGGTTAAGTGGTCTCTCTAAATTGCCCTTAGGTGTGAGTGTGTGCGTACATGGTTGTTTGTACTGTATGTCTCTATGTGGCGCTGTGATACTGGCAACCTGTCCAGGGACCAGCACCCCACGACCCTGCACAGATCAGCAGGTATAAAAAAAATGAATGGATAAACGTTTAATAGTTTTTACCAAATCTTACTCCTAAAATACATTAATCAGGATTATTATTTTTTATTGGATATACTTTTTACCACTGACATGAATGCAAACCTTAAGTAAAGATGTTCTATTTTTAAGCAAGAAATTCAAATTGTTTTCCTGGGAACACAGAGTACATAAACACCCTGGTGCCATGCATAGTTGGAAACCCACTAATGTTCGCTGAAATCCACACACTGCTAGAAATGTATTATGAAGGGTGTGGGGTCAGAGACTCTTGTATGTCTGTCTCTGCACAGTGGGTCCTCAGAGTCTTTAAAGAGAACTTTGTGGTCCTGTCTCTGGGTGCAGCAGAAACACCCCTTCACTATAAGTAATGTTTTGCATTCTCATATCATTTAATGAGATTGTTTCTCGGGATAATTTACATAATTAATCCAGTCAAATCAGAAGCTTGATAGAGGAACATATTTGATCTCCAGAATGTATTTATTTAAAAGAAAAAGTTTTATGAGGGCTTTTCAGAAGAGATTTTAATGCTCCAAATAGTTTGCTATCTTTACAGCAGCTTCCAAGAAACTGATTTTGTTTATTGCATCGCCTGCCAAAATATCAGTGCCTTATAAAACTATTTATGTCCGTTGATATTTGTTTTATTTTGTCCCATAACAACCACAAAATTCCAAAAGAAAATTTTGATTTTATGTGATTTTATGTGATCAAAGTACTCCATAATTGTGAAGTGAGACAAACAAAAACAAAATACATCTCTTTTTTTCAGTTTTTCTTTTTAGTGCTGGCAGTGTAGCGTTAAGAATTGCTGTCTTAATGTCAAAGAGAGCCCAACAGATTTTACTTACACAAGTGAAGCATTACTGCTTTCGCCATAGTGCTTTGCTTGATTTATATATGCGAAAAACTTTAGTAGATCTTACTCTGGGACTATTTGAAGTTCAATGGATACAAAAATGGGAAGGTAGAAGAGAAAAAAAAAGAAAACGATGAGACAAAATGCTAAAAGGGAGAAAAGGTGAAAGAGAAAGAGGAGAGGAAAGGGAGAACAAGATAACATCCTCTGAGTCTGCCTCTACACCTGCAAAGAGAGATGTAGAAAGAACAGCAAAACAAACCAATCAAGTATCACAGCTACAAACAACCAACGCCTTGATACCATCACTGAAGAATATACAGTATTATTCAATACGAGATGTATAAAGTGACAACTAAAGCTAATGATAGGGGTTTTCTGTATAGAAGTGAATCTGTAAGCACCTGAATCCAAGCACCTGTAAGTGTTTGTGAGAGTGCACATGTGTGTGGAAGGTTTATCCATAAGACAAATGCTCAATAGTGGTTATAAGGAGCCAAAATCCCTCCACCCAGAGCGCTGAGGGAAACCAAAACCCCAGACACCCGAAAAGGCCCCCAGAGAAAAGGGGTATAAGAGGGACCAACACAGTGATAGCTGCCTCCCCCATCCCAGGGAAGAGCAGAGAAGAGCCCCAGGAAACAAAAAGACAAACAGAAAACCATATAAATGGTAAATGGCTTGTATAGCGCTTTAACTAGTCCAATGACCACAAAGCGCTTTACACTACCATCAGTCATTCACACCCTGATGGTGGTGAGCTATGTTAGTAGCCACAGCTGCCCTGGGGCAGACTGACAGAAGTGAGGCTTCCATACATCGGCGCCGCTGGGCCCTCTGACCACCGCCAGCAGGTAATTCGGGTTAAGTGTCTTGCTCAAGGACAATGACTGAGACAGTCATAGTGGGGGATCGAACCGGCAACCTGCCAATTGCAGGACAAACTATCTAACTCTACAGTCACATTCGCACGTTTCCACCCTAGTTAAGTTTTTTTTAGTGCTGCCGCCATTGTAAAAGATCATGGTGGCAGCCCCATGATATGGGGAGGCTTGCCTTCAACAGGGACAGGGAATTTGGTCAGAGCTGATGGAAAAGAGGAGGAGGAGTTGTATACAGGGAAATCCTGGAAGACCACCTGCAGTAGACAGCAGGCAGAGGTTCAGCTTCCAGCAAGAGCCATAACATACAGCCACAGCTGCATGGCAAAGCAGATTTGCATGTTAGAATGGCCCTTTCAAAGTCCAAACATAAGTCCAACTAAGAATCTGTGGGACTAGAGTTGATATTTACAGACAATTTTACCCCAATCTGATGGAGACATAGCCATATATAGGGTAGGGCTGTATCCCAAAATGCTTGCAGCTGTAATTGGAGCTAAATGTGGTTCTACAAATTGCTGTCCAAAAGTGGTTTGAATACAAACACAAGGCCCACTTTTCAGATATTTATTTGTAAAAAATGTGGAAACAATGTATACATTTTCTTCCACTTCACAACTACAAGTTACTTTCAGTGGGTCTGTTACATAAAATCCCATTAAAATGCATTAAGGATTGTCGTTTAAACACAATAGTGAAAAAGTTTAAGGGTTATGAATACCTTTGGAAGACTGTGTATTTCAGTATGTTTGTCCAGTTAATTGTTGTGGCTTACAGCTTTAATAAATAAAGAAAATATGTGTCAAAGTATTTTAAGGACATGAACTTGTGAACTGCGGGTATTGTCGTGAACTGCGGGTACTGTCATAAAATGTATGATTCCAAATTTCCTGCTCTTGTGCTCAACATGTGTAAGCAACCCATGAGTCAACAATGACAAGTTCCAAAAAAAGAACCAAAGAAATAGTCAAAAAACCCAAAACACCCTGTGTCTTTTTACCTCCCCCATGTCTCCTCTGTCCTTAAATCCCTCTGTTTTTCTTCCCTCCCATGCATAGTCTTTGTAGAGGGCTATACAGAGTGGGGAAACTGCACATCTGAGGTTTATTTGGCCTTCCGCTTGGGGGGATGGAGGGGTGGAGTGAAGCTCTGCATCTAAAGGAAACTGCCAGAGCTTTCTGGTCAGCTTGGCATGCACTCAAAAGCACAGGCAGACATAGAGGCGGACGTTTAAACACCGCTCAGCTGGTTTAAGTCAGTGCTTATTGCTTTGTGGCGAGAGGTGACTGAACAGTGGCAAACTTTGCACAGTTTCCTTGCTCCTCGTGTTTTTAATCCATCCAGTGTAGATTAGGTAACTGCATGTCCCATTAGGTTTTGACATGAGAATCCGTTTGTGCATACAAACAAGGAATTTGAATTTTTATCCACTTTGCTTTCAATGAAGACATTTTAAGTATACATATAATTGAAGGGACATACAAGAAGAGTTTTTTTTGTTAATATGTACATACACCATGTTTTTACAAAAGAGAAAAATTTGGATGAATTTATGCAAATATGCACGATATCAATCTGGCCATTCTGACTGTTAGTTGTGCATCAGAGAGACATCCCCGGAGAAGAAAATGTCTCTATTGCAGGTGGTTTTTGTAAATAGTGCTCTGTGGCGCCAACCTGAAGGTAAAAGTCTAAACAGTCCAGGATGTGTGGGGTCTGCAAAGATTTTAGCTGCCTGTCTTTATGTGGAAGTCCTGGATGGAGGGAAGGTCAGCTCTAATAACCCTCTCTGCAGACCTAATTATTCATTGTAGTTTGGACCTGTGCTGTTTTGTGGATGACACAAACCACACAGTGATGGACCCTGGACAGACTGAATAACGGCAGTGTAGAAGATGACCAGCAGCTGGATGATTGTACTTCTTAAGTTGCCACAGGAGGGACAGCGTTTGCTGGGCCTTTTTTCCAAACAGTGTCAATGTGTGAGGGCCATCTCAGGTCCCAAGATAGGAGGTTCCTAGGAACCTGGACGTGATCCACAGTAAACACAGTGTTGCTGAGGATGGTGAGGGGAGGTTCTGTGCAAGTCACCGTCATCTCTACTGTCTTGAGCAGGTTAAGCTCAGTTGGCTGACCACAACATTCAACCAACCAACCCACCTCCTTCCTGTATGCAGACCCATCACTGTCCTGGATCAGACCAATAAGCACACAAGCACTAGTTAAACCAACTAGTGAGGGCGGGGCGAGAACAGGTCCACAGGATCCAGGGGCTGAGCGACAAAAACACTGGGGGGAAAAACACTTGCAAGCAGCGAGACAAGACGTTCTGGCAGGGAGTGGTGAGTGAGACAGGTATAAGGAGGTGGAGTCCCAGGTAAAATAGATTGATGATAATCAGTCTGTGGCAGGTGGAGCTGATTATGATGAATGAGTGGTGAGTGGGAAGTGGCTGAGATGAGTGGAGAATTATCAGTCCAAAAACATAACCAAAAACCCAAATCATGACAGCCCTGGGTTGACCAGAGCTTTTCTGGTCTTTTGACTCAGAAAGAGCCTGTCAACAGCTTCGTCAGAGATTTTAAATCCAGGTTGGGGGTCTGAGGATAGGAGGGTGGTGTGTGCATCGGGGGCTTTTGTGTCAGACTGTGATCTGGATGAGTTGGTGGTCAATGGCTACTTGTCAAGTCGCCATTAGACGATATTCAGGTCGTCTACCAGACAAGGTGCTCAGGATGGGAAGACAGGATCCTGGTATTAGTAATGTTTTCTTTTAGCTTCTCGCTGTAATAGCTTTTAGCTGCTCTGATCTCCTTGGTCAGTTTGTTCCAGACCTGCTTATACAAAGCCAGCATAAGCAAGTCTTATACTGCTTCCTCAGATGCAAAATGCTCACACGTCCTCACAAAAACTAATGTAGGAAGTGACCATTTCATCTTGCACCAACTTACTCCCTAGATTGTAAAACTAACTCACTAAATGCTTGCAAAAGTATTCATACCCTTTGAACTGTTTCCATATTTTGTCATGTTCCAACCATAAGGTTTAATGTATTCCATGTAATCAGAATCAAGCCCCCTTTACTCTGAAACTGCTGACTCTATGTCGTTCCCAGTGTAACAAATTCCTTTCAGAAGTCACATATTAGGTAAATAAAGTCCACCTGTTAGTATTTAACCACAGTGTAAATCCAGTTGTCCTACTGGCCTCAGAGCTTTTTAGAGAACAATAGAGAACAGACACTGAGGAACACAGGAAAAGAAATCAGGTATAAAGTTGTAAAGAAGTAAAAAATAGGCTATAAAATGCTATACAAAGCTCTGAATATCTAGCGGAGCACTGTTTGATCAATCATTTCAAACTGTAAAGAATATGACACGTTTGCAAACTGGCATGGCCATGCATCTAAACTGAAAGGCCGGACAGGAAGAACATTAATCACAGAAGCAGCCATAAAGCCTGTGGTAATCTGGAGGACAAGCAGAGATCCAGAGTTTAGCTGGGGGACTCTGTTCACAAGAAAACTAGTTGTCATACACTCACTCCACAAATCTTTATGGACAAGTATTTACTCAGAAGAGGCCAAAACCAAACTTTTTGGCCTATATGGAAAATGCAGTGTGTGACAGAAAACTAACACACTGCACACTACCTTTAATATACAATGCACAACGCGAAACATAGTAAAGTTAGCATCAGGTTGTAGAAGATACTTTGCTTCAGCAGAGACAGAGAAGCTGGTTAGAAATGATGGGAAGATAAACTGACTTAAAATTGGCGTGGAAGTTAACCTTCCAGCAGGTTATAAACATACAACCAGAACTGCAGTGGAAAGGTTTAGATCAGAATACAATCATGTAGAATGGCCCAGTCAAAGTCAAGACCTTAATCTAAGTGAGAATATGTGGGACCTGAAAATGGATGTTTTCTGCATATAATGGTCTGCTTAAAAGGTGGAGCTATTCTGCAAATAGGAATGGACACATTCCAAAAGACTTACTGCTGTAATTGTAATAAAAGTTTTTAAAGGTATCCATTATTATGGGGACATTTTGGCCTAAATATGTTGTAATTTTCCTATTAACTTAAAAATTCATGTTTGTGATACGTAAAAATATTACTTCAAAAATTGTATATCCTTTGTTATATTTTTTTCGCCATTTTTTTCACCTGTGCAATAAATGCTGGGTTGAACACACAGTTAGGTTCTACTGGACTGGAACCTAAAGAGTTAACACAGGACGGCTAACACTACCGAGTTGTTTTTTAATCGTATTGCATTTGACTGGTGTGAATTTAGACAATGCCACACTGTGTCCCTGTTGGCTGTAATTTCAAAATAAAAAACAACAGAAAGAGTTAGGTGAGTCTTCATCGATTCCCACATAAAAAAGGAACGCAATGGGAAAATGCCGTTGGAAGAACACAACTTCC
This sequence comes from Fundulus diaphanus, assembly GCA_037039145.1. Taxonomy (NCBI): domain Eukaryota; kingdom Metazoa; phylum Chordata; class Actinopteri; order Cyprinodontiformes; family Fundulidae; genus Fundulus; species Fundulus diaphanus. Next base: position 26,966,205 of record CM073140.1, on the reverse strand, counting down.
GAAGGACCAACATTTGTGCTCTCAGCACTTCTCTCCAGAAGACTTTGAGTTATTTATATGAACAAAATTGATGAATGAGGGCGTTACCCTCACAAGCTAAAACCAACTGCCGTGCCAACAATTTTTATCCATAAAGCGCCTAAACCCTGCCGCCTAGCGAGCACAAAAAGCTGGGAGAAACGTCAGAGACAAGCAAATAACAAACCTTCTAAATAACAAAGTTACCACTGCCACTGGTAACGAATGTGAAATCATGGACCCGACACTGGACCGAAGACAAGACCCTAAACAGGTGTTAACGGACTGAAGTCTGGACCGATCAGATCTTAAGGATGTGTTATTGGACCTGACACCAGACAGAGCACTACTTGCCAGATCACACAGTCATACGAAAGGTACAGGTCATTAATCGTATTATTATTAATTATTAATTATTATTATTATTATTATTATTATTATTATTATTATTATTACATTGTCATCAATTTCAACGCGATCGCGATTCTGTTCGGACTGAAAAGGTTTAACGTTACTCATTGGTGTTTTGGCTGGACGGTGCTAGCCCAAAAGGATGAAATTAAATGAAACGATATTTCATTTCAGTTTATAAAAACTAAACAGCTTACAGTATTTTTACTGTATTGTTTAAAATCTAAAATAGGTATTTCTCAAATAAAGTCTAGTGTTACAAACAATTGTGGACTACACCTGATAGCATGACTGGATGCATTCCAAACATCTCAGATTTGTATTTCTAAAAAAAAAAAAATTTACCTTACTAATTAGATATTAGGAAATGGTTAATGGGCCACAAGTAAAAGTAAAAAAAAAAAAAACATGAACAGGGAATTTTTGAATATTAAAATTTATTCCATTCAACCAAAGGTTAAAAACAAAGATTCCGATATGAAGTACGACAGTGAGGGAAATCAGTGGTTGTGCTGAGCATGAGTGGAGTGTGTATGTTTAAGTGTTGTAATTTGCAGTTAGAATAATCTACAAAGCAAAGGGTTGCAGCATACATGTGGAGAAGAACAGAGAAAGGTTGTGCTCAGGTCTCTCTTATAAGTCATCAGTTTTGTGTATAAAAGGTGAATGGACACCCTAACCATAAGGGTCCTGGAGGAGTCACTAAGGTGATTTCTGAAAGCAATTAATAATATGTTTTAGTTATGGATATTAGTGCAAATTGGGATGAATCTCAATGCACACCCATAAATATTTTTATTTCATCTAAAAAAGTTGAAAGCATAATAGCAAAAGATGTATATAGTGGCAATGACAGAAGTCCAAGAGGCTCAAGTGCGAGCCACCAGTATTCAAGTCTCCTGAATAGGTGCCGAAATGTTTTCAGAAATGCTGAGCAAAGGTCCGGTTGCCTCTTATTTAAGCCTGTCTGCTGTTATGATGACCAACATAACTGAGAAGTTGCACAGGCATCCAAGGATGATTTTAAAAGATAGCTGTGGGATGATTGGACTTTGAAGAGGGAGATTGATACTTGAACATCATAATGCTATAACATCTGTCTTTTAGCTTTCAATGCTTCGTTTTTTGCAAAAATACTTTTTCTTTGCTCTCTTTTTCAGAGGAAATTTGCAAAAGATTTGCCAACCTCAGCAGACCTTACCTCAAGACACAAAGACAACAACAGTGTCACCTAACCTCTAAAGCTTTGACTCTCCAGAACCCCCTTTTCATGTCAATCCCCACCTGGGTGCCATTGGTTTTAACATCTGGATCAGAGGGAGACAATCATGGAGAGACTCCTCTTGTGACCTGGGTGTACTTATCCCTCCCCACGCCTGTCGACCCTGAGAGGAAGTGATTCGCCGGCCGAGTGACCTCCCCTGGTGGCCCTTCCTGTCCCCATGTTGCCTCGTAGGAAGGAAGGATGCGGTCTGTTGTCCTCAGGCGGCGCTCAATCACTCTCCCCTCCTCGGCCTGACGGGAAAAACCAGATTATTGATTCCAGGCTCGTCTCTGCTCATGCTCGCTTATTTTTGTCTCTTCCATTTTTCATCCTCTTTCTTGTCTCGGCATCAGCTTGGTCCCACTTTCATCCCCTTTCTTCTTCTCCCATTTTTAATGTGTTCCTTTGAAAAGATAGAACACTGTAAACATTAACAAAGCACAACAATTCCCACCCAATTAAACTCAAGAGACTGACAAGTGATTTACTGCCTGTGCTTTGACTTTTCTGCCTCACATATGTTTAATTGTCTTGTTGTTGTTTTATTGGCCATACATTAAGATTAAATATGACATGTATTTCATGTGGTGGAAAAGTCCCAAGGTTAGGCTTCTGGGTTTTTTTTATCTGTTCTCAAATGATGCACATCAGCAGCGTGAAAAACAGCACAACCATTTTGAATGAGAAGGGGATTTCCAGGCTAGGAGAGAGACAACAAAAACCTCACTAACAACATCAGACACTGTTTTGGTTACTCTTGGCTAAAGATTAAAAAGAAGAACTTAAACCAGAAAAAGGTGAGCGGGTCAGGAAAACTCTTTGCTCAAAGCTCAGCCATCAGTCATAAACTGTAGCTGTTGGAAAACAATGTCATGGAGGGGAAAAACCTTCATGGCTGGAAGAGTTTCTCCTCTTTTTCCAGTTTGTTAACAGGATCAAATAACATCAACTTTGTCACAACTGCTAGACGTGATAGCGCATGGTAGTCAGTGGCTTGTTGATCCTTGTCAAAGCTTTCTTCACAATATGGCTTTGGAGTTCGTTTCATGGTCACTTCTAAGACATTGTTTATGTTAAAGATGACTTATTCAAAACAGAAATGGAATAAAATCAAAAGAAAGCCACAAGAACAAAGTCAAAAGTATCAAGAAAGCTAAAGAAGAAAACTTCAAATTTCTATCATTCAGCATTAGGCTATACATGAGCTTTTCAGTCAAGTGTATGGATGTCTATCTAAACACGAACACACACACACACACACACACACACACACACACACACACACACACACACACATATTTAGTACAATATTATTGTCACTCCACTTAAATAATTTGTTGTAGTTTAAGTCATTACTTGCATCCATTTTGTTTGTATTTAATTAGTCTAATTAATAAGATGATTTTTTATTTTGTGTTACACATATCCTTACAAATTGAGACTCAGCTGCTAACATGAAGCAGTTGCAAATGCTTAGTATTCTTTAAAGACAATACAAAATGCACAGAAAGAATACATTAATAAATGTGTTTATGTAATTAAATGCATTTATGAAATTATGTAAAAATAATTGTCCTTAAATGTTTCAATTTTAGCTAAGAAGTTGCAGCTTTATGAGATTTCACATTTTTAATGTGTTATGAAAAGAAACCGTAGCCTCGGGACGGTTTTACTCGAAGTTGGCTTCTCAGAAAATAATTTCGTCCAATTCAGCAGGAATGCTTCAGAAAATTACAGCATCCTGTCTTTTTCCAGTTCCTCTTTCAGAAATCAAACAGCTTAATTTGATAAAAGTGTAATTTCTGGTGGCATGAAGTGAGTGTGAAGAAACATGGTGTGATCTACAGGTGTGTTTCCATCTCCTGCTCTGTGAGTCTGCAGCTGCATTGCCACCTAGTGGAGATCAAACAAACTGACCCCTGAATGTTGTGATTCAATTAGTGTGCATTCAGCAAAAGGAGGAGGTAAGTTTTCATACATTTCACCCTGTAATTATATCAGCAAACGGTGGGAACTATTCCAAAGAAGCTCCATCAATCACCCCACCAGCAAATCCCAGAAACACGCCGGAAGCTCTCACATCTGCAGATTGTGTGGGATATTTTGGATCATATGGAGTTATGAAGCATCAAGAAGACAGGGAAAAAAATATTCAGAGCACCTCAAAGTGGCCCGAGGAATTTGCCAAGGAAAGGGAAAGAGAAAACGGGGGACTAAATGAACAAAGGATTAAAAAAGAAGACTGAAAGTGCCGTAAAAGTGAGAGAACATTTAGTTGGCTTGGCTGTACTAATTGGTCTGAGTGGCGTTGCTAATGGTTTGAGGTATGTGTCCAAGGTTCACAGAAAAAAATAACGCGGAAAGTCACCAAGGGATTGTTGATGTGTTTTATTCAGCAGTAGTGGAGCAATGTGAGATGGCAGACTAAACATGATAAGAATCACCAAATATAGGTCTATGTCTAGTCGTTTTACACGTGTATGCTGACGCCATGATTTTTAAGTCCTGTTTAGCTTCTAGTACCCCCTGAATGTAAAAGTGTTTTCCACCATTTGATTAACCCTCATGGTTGTCTCCATCTTTCAACTCTCCCAGGTTATAAGTGGTCCTTCCCCCGTCTTCCCTCAGCAGTCCCTTCTGTCCGTCTTTCATCGGTCAGAGCCGAGGCATGCAGGAGCAGCAGAGCTATGCTGTGGTCAGGTGGCATCTGTCCGCTCGATAATCCTGGCATTTTCGCCACACATCAAAGCAGGAAAGGCTTGTATAATTGAGTTAACGAGTGTGTTTGGTGTGTAACCTGATGCTTTACTCTGTGTGAAGACTGTGGTCACAGTGTGTGACCACAGATATGGGCAGAGAGGAAAGAAGGCCTCTAAAGCCAAGGAACAACTGTGGTTTCCCACTGTGGGCCTGGCAAACCGCTCAACACCATCAGCCAGCATCGAGATAATGAAAAGACAACACTGGGGTAAACTCTGGATGCGGAGCTGGGACCACAGCACCGTGCCCACCGCACAACTGCCTCGGCTGGCGCTGGCCACAGCATCAGTTGTTGCAGCCTTAATCCTTCTTGCAGAGTGAGCTCATCATTGCCAGCTCACAGTGGCTGCAAGTGACCTCATCTGCACAGAACACACGCACAGCCTCATGCAAAGCAGGCACACATTGTGGCGCAATGCTCAAAACATGCAAAACTAGTAGCATCTTACCATGCAAAGGGTTGCAGTTTTATGCCCCTAAAGACTCTGATCAAAACAGAACGGACGTTATTCTGATGCTTACAGTTTGCATTTAACCTTTTTTTTTCTGGAGTAACAAAAGTTTAAAAACTCACCCATACCTAAAAGCAGCTTACTGTTGCAACTCAGTTGTTTTTGAATACTATTATTTCCTCAGTAATATAGCATAATATGCAATGCCTTGTCTACTGACTTTGCTTTCTTTTGACACACTTTGACATGGAGTGCACGGCTAATTGTTGTCCTATTAACAGATTTTCACACCTGAAATTTGGATCTCTGCACCTCCTCCAGAGACACCCTATACATTTTTCTCTGATTAATACTCCCCTTGCCCAGCCTGAAGGCCTTAGCTGCTCTGGGTTCTATTGAGGGGCGTAAAAATAAATGACTCGAGATAACAAATACATGCCACACTTTTTAGATTTAAATCTGTTGAACATGAAAACTTGCTTCTTTTTCCTTTCACTTCTCAATCCAAAACTACTTTCTGTCGATTTGTCCGAGTAATGCATATCTAAGTTTGTGGGTCTAATGTAACATATGTAAATGTAATGCAAAGGCAGAAAAGTCATTTAAAGGCTGTTGTGAGGCACTGCAACAATATCAGCAGTTGCGAGTGCATGCAGGGAGTGCAAGTAAAATCATATATTTGAGTTTAAGTTCATGTCTGATATGATTCGTCTCATATGATTGCATGTCAGCATATGTTGTTGTGCAACTGGCATGCGATCCCAGTTTGCATGCATTGCAATAATAGGGAACAAGCTCGGAAAAACCATTAACTTCTCCTGTCGGACATAAACACACATGTGCGTACCGCTCATGACCATACATCCACACGTTCACGTTTGTGTGTCGCGAAAATAAAGAGACACTTGCTCTGTTGGCACCTCCTCCAATCACACACGCCGCCTCCACTCCCTCATCCCAGCTGTCACAACTGCAAAAACTCTACAAATACACACGCACACTCTTGCATATTCACACTCTCCCACACACACCACTTTTCCTGCTCACACCTTTTCCCGCTCGCCACGACTCTCTCCAGTTGGTGCTCGTGTGCCCACTCTCGGTTGCATGTAAAGTGTGTGTGGGTTCATATGTGGACATGCAGGGTTTTCTGTGTGGCTCCAGCTGAGTGCAGACATGATTTCACCCACCTCTGCTTTTGCAGGGCAAAAGGGAAAAGAGATTATTGTAACTTCACTCCTAAATAGGACCTGCTGTGGCCTACATATAAAAGCAACGGTGCTGAACTGACATTTGGGTAATTTCTGCCCACTTTGTTTGAATTTCTGCTTTTTATGTGCTTTACACTCGTTTCTTTTCCAAGCACCAAGTGTCCGATCAGAGAAATCTCGACGCGTAACCCGATTTTTGGCCATTTCTCATCTCACCATTCGCGTGTGAAATTACTCAGTTGCTGAGTCTACACGTTTGGGTGTGTACGAGGGAGTCAGTGCAACACCAAATGCTTCTCTTTTTTTGACAGCAACACCATATGCAAGGTCATAAATCTGATCACCAGCGCAACAGAATCCAGCGACACTGTTGCTCGCAGGAAGCAACCGGGATTAGCGAGGATTTATGGTCAGGCCGTAGATAACACGACCGTCACTTGTGAATGCGCCCATTATCCGCTCTCTTAAGATGACAGACTGACAACTTTGCAAGTGGAAATGAAAGTGCAAGTAGAAACACAGATGAGTTTTAGAATACATTTAATTTTGCAACGCCAATGTCCAAGAAAAGGCGGAGAATGAAATGCGGAGCAGATATTGGGTTGAAATTGGGCTCCTGGTGGTAATTATTACCCATGTGGAGTTTTTCCACTCTGGTAACCTGGCTCCCACTTTCATGCTCGGTTACTTTAAAAGGCCCAGCGAGACATATACATATATTATATTCAACATGTTGGATTAAAATTTGCTCTGGCTCCCTGAGGCATCACAAAGGTGGACCCCTCGTGAACATGTATGGCTAAATGAAAAAAAAACAAAAAAAAAACAAGAAAATAAATAAATAAATCATCGACTCTTTAAAACAGCACAAAAAAAAATTCTCTTGGAAGTCGCAGGTGTGACACTTGGATGATGTGATGTCTTTCGAAGGTTAAATTAAATGTTGTCACCTTTTTTATGATGCGAAGAAACAGAGAATAAAAATGTTGAATGATGACAGATTTGAAATCCGGGCTTGGCGTTGTTACTTTTACACATTCGTTCAGGATAAAACTACGAATAATAATCATGCCAAGGCAATTCCAGGCAGCTATAAAAGCAAAAGCCAATACCTTGCAAGAGTTGTTAACAAGGACACAGAGGGATTATGCTTCTTCGGGTTAATATTATTTTTACAGAAAAAAACAAGTGTTCAACATCAAATTTAAATAATATGATGTTAAAGGTTATTTATAAGGCTGTTTTTCGCTGTGTGAAGTGGCATAACACAGCATATGCATGTAGAGATCCATTGACTAAATTAGAATATTACTGAAAAGTTTTTTATTTCACTTACCCAGTTCAATAAGTCCAAAACATTATATAGATTACTTACACATAGATTTGTGTTTCCCTTTGATTCTGTTAATTATGATGATTTTCTGTTGCATCTAACCAAAACACTACATTTAAGAACATCAGACAATAAAAACAAAGTTTTCAGTACAGAAATGTTACCTTAGTAACCAGTTTGTTTAATACCTGCTTAAAGCTTATTTTCAAAAAGAATTTATTGAATATGTCTGAAGTACATTTTGTATGACACAATAGAAAACATTATGATTTGATAAAATAAATTACAATGTATTATATAATGATACAATACAGTATAAAATGATATGACTTAAAATGGAATGAGAAATACAAAATGCTGTGTGATACAATACATTACAATAATTTTCAAAATAAAACCATTAGATGTAATTTGATATGATCAAACAATAAAATATTGATTTGAGATTGAAAAATACTATACAGTACATTGTGATGTATTAAATTAGAGGGCATTATGTTATAAGACTGTATTTACAGTTCAGTAGTGTTTTATATGATTTAGTAAATACGATATATGATACAATGCAATACATTATGATAGGACATTAAATATTACAATGCAATGTCATATGATATGAAACAACATGATATGATATTATATGTGTTGGAGCACAAGCTGAAACAATATATATTTTACACATGATATGTGTCAAATAGTGCCGGGACCCATTACACTCCCCGTTTACCCTGTGGAGATATCATTTCAGACTCTGAACATGGGGGAAAAATTGTTTCCAAACAATTATCTTAGCATTTTGTGGTTTAATACCTTTTTGCCATTAAGTTGCAAAATGTGCATGACTACAGAATGTTTAATGTGGTCCAGCTGAATGGAAGATCAAGGCAAATGTGGATCTTATTATTTCACCATAATTTTGTGAAACAGCTAGACCCTTGGACCACGGGTACTATTTGGATGAATCTCCCACTCTTTCTAAGCAATTCAAACCTTTAGAAATAAAAAAATCAGTTTTGCATATTGAAATGTGGAGCCATTTTTTTATATGAAAAAAATAATTTCTTACATGTGAGCACTTTTCATTTTGGATGGCCACATTAATTGTTCCTTGAAGCTTTAACTGACGTTACCAGCTTTCCCATTTCAGACAAATAAACCTATTCAACTCAAAAAGTTGTGAAGTTAACATTTTTGGGTCTAAAACAATCTTTTAAAAAAGTCTGTTTAATAGACCATAAACAACTCTCTTTTTCAAAGATTCTCTGTGCTTTTCTCTTGGTAGCGCCTCAGGGAGTGAATGTGTGCCTGGCACTGCCAGTCTGCTGTTGGTTGCTCTCGCCAAGGCCTGACAAACAGGGGTGAAGCCTGGCAGGATGCCCCCCTGGTGCCCCCACCTCCCCACACACAGTCGGTCCAAAGGCAGCTGAAAAAGAGGGCCGCCAAGAGATCAACAGTTGCTCTGACTTCGGTTGAGCAACTGACCAGGCTGCTGCACACCAACCACTGCACACTTGGGGCACCTGACCCAGAGTAAACTGACAAATGCCTTGGCTTCGGGTGTGCTTCCAGCGTGGTGTGACCCTAAGGCCCCGATGACCTTTCTGCATTGGGTCTGCACTTGCAGCCACATGAGAGCACTTACAGCCAAACTCTGTCCGCCTCCTTTTAAAAGTCTTAACACTAAATTACTTTTGCATTTAAACCATCCTTCCCTGATTGTTTGACTTGGTATAATATGATCTAAAACATCTCTAGGGATGTTTGTGTTGCGGCAATTATGTGGAAGTGTCTTGATGCCTTGTTGTCTTAAAGTTCGTAGCACTTCACAGATTTATTAATTATATTTACTGCTTTATTAGTTTTAACAAAGGGGAGCCACACCAACCTTATTTAATTTCTCTGAACTGACCCCACAGTTTGTATTTGTTAACCTGTTCATAGTTTTAAACTGCCAGGTATTTCAACAAAGACATTTAAAAGTACATAGCAGCAGATGGCTCTCTAGCTATATGGCCCAACCTTCCAATGTTCAGCACGGCCGCTGGGTATGTTTAACTCATTTCTGCAAGGCTGTTAATTTCCCTGAAAGCAGGAATGGATTCCGGTGACCCTTTCCTATATTCCCTCCAAAATGCCCAGCTGTTGCTTTAGTGGACAGCTGCTCTGGGGGCAGAACAAATCTCAGCTGTCGATGGGGAGCTTTGGATGGGGGTTGGTGGAGCCTGAGGTTTGGATTCTCTTAAAACCAATGACACTTCGCTCTTCGGCTTTGCATGACGTTGGGCGGAGTGGGCAAAATCCTGGCAGGCAGTAGATTTGGAGACAGACAGCTCGGTGTGTGTGTGTGTTCGTGACCAAGCCGCTCAGTGCGTCTGAACTGTGTGCCAAAAGACATATTAGGAGAAAAGGTCAACTTCAGTTTGGCACCCATGGCTCCATTGTTTTTTTTTTATTTCTTACAATTAAACCTTTACATAATGTTTAACCTGTGATTACCTACATTTTAATGAGCCTGAGATTTGCAGTACTGTGCAAAAATATCCAAACCTCATGAACTTTCTAGTAGGTGAAGTTTGGCTTAAATCGAATCCAATACAACCTGTTGCCTCTTGAAGTCAACTAATTAGTAAAGACATTAATCTGTGGTAATATAATCTCATAAATCCAGCTATTCTCTGAAGGCCTAAAAACGTTTTGTGAGCAAACAGCATCATGAAGTCCAAGAAACACAGTAGACAGGTCAGGGAGAACCTTGTGAAGAAGTATAGCGTTACAATTCTCTGTAACTTTATGCCTGGTCTGTCTTGTCAACCTAAAAAACAAAATAGGTCAAGAATTCAATGTTTCATGGAGCACCGTTCAGTCCGTCATCTGAAAATGGAAACAAGATGCCACAACTGCAACTCTACCAAGACATGGACGTCGGCCTGTACGAGCAGGTCAGGCAAAGGGAGCATTAATCAGATAAACAGGCAAGATTGTAAGCACAGAGGAGCTGCAGAGCCCAGAGCTCAGGTGGTACATTCTGTTTACAGAACAGCTTTTACTCAAACACTCCACAATGGCCTTTATGGAAGAGTGATCAGAGGAACGTGCTACAAAGCCCTGCTTAAACTTTGCCCCAAGGACTGTCGGGAGCACAGCAAACATGTAGAAGAATGTTCTCTTGTCAGCTGAGACCAAAATGACACTTTTGGGTCGACATGTTTTTGTTTCTGTTTTTGTTTGTCTTTATGATCTCTGTTGTTATAATGTGACAAAATGTAAAACACTTCAAGAAGTGTGAATACTTTTCCAAAACACTGTAAGTAAACTATGCATCAAATGCAATATACATAAATAAAATGTTTGTTGACTGAGATGCAGAAACTAACTTTGACAGGACTCCATGCTGTTGCTCTGGTTGCAGTTTTTCTTCTATCTTTTTTCTTCTTTTTTTTTTTTTGGAACATTACCAACTGTAGCTGATGTAAAACGTGGATTTGCCATACATTTAAATCGCCATATTTAACAGCAACTAACAAACTTTACAACTAATTATGTGATTTTCTATTTGACGTTACAGTAGTGCCCTCTTGTGGTGTTTCTCTGAAATCGCACGCAAAGCATGCTCCACAGGTGGCAAATGTATTTCGACTGTGTCCATTCAACTAATTAAAATATTAACGACTATCATTCTTCTCATTATCCTGTTTATTCAATTTTTGCTACATCATTGCCGTGCACTTCCAAAATCCCGCAACTGATGGCGAGATACAACTTTAAAATTGAGTCGTCTAAAGCAATAAATAAATAAATAAGTAAAATAACTTTCAACTCAAATTTAAAACATGATTGCAATGAAACATAGACTTAGAAATATAATTAGGGAATTTAGTCACGCTTGTGACGGATAACTTTCAAGTGATTTTGGGTTTCTCAGATGTCACTCTTCACGAGTAAAGAGCATTTCAGCACCAAAGACAGTGACACCTTGTCTCAGCAATGATTGAGCCCCGCGGTTCTGTCCTAAACTGCAACTCTCTTAATCCCAAGCGTATCTCTGCGTGTTTCTGCGCTTTTGTTTTTAATCGGTTGCAGTACGTTTTGGTGAGTTTTCTGCTGCATCACATGTGCGTGTTGCTGCTACAGCACTCAGCGCCGAGGCTGTTGTCCTGAAAGCAGAGGGACATCAGGAGCAGGAAGCTGCAGAACAAGCAGGCAGGGCGCACTGCGTTTCGCCACATTTTCACTCCTGCTATGAAAAGCGGCGATTTGTGAAGAAACATGCGTTCAACGCACAGGTGAAAAGAACGGGATTTAACTTCTGCTGCTGCTGCAACTTTTTCCCTTTCTTCTTCCCTTTTAATTCAATTTCGCGTGGATTTTGCTTGTTGTTTTTCTATATAATATTTTGAGATTGACGAAAGAGACGCGGCGGTATTTGAAATCTTTTTTTGTTGGAAAGAGATGTCTCGCAAGAAGGCAGCCAGAGGCAAAGCCGCAAACAGCGCGCCGTCGGCTGGCAGCCCCGCCGGGAAAGGCGCCGGGAAAGCAGCGAGGAGCAGCCCGAGCATTGTTCAGATGAACGGCGTGGTCCATCCCAGCAGACCCTCTATCAGCAGCAGCAACGAGTTTTATGACATCGCTTTCAAGGTATGACCAAAAAAAAAAAAAAAAAAACAGCAGCTCAAGTGTGAGCAAAATGCCGTGTGGCTTTGTTTTGATGGGAACGGTGTGGAAAAGAAAAACGGACTGAGACAATTTGACAATAACGTGCCCACTTTCCAACCTGTACTTTTTTTCTTAACATATTATTGGCCTAACTTTATCTTTTACGTGAGACGTTTTCCATTTTTAAATGTTTTAAAAGGATGAATTACAGCAAGAGCTGTTTTTTTTCAGTCGGATACGCTGAAAAATGCTTTTTTTTTTCAGTCGGGTAGTTTTCTCCTCAGAGTAAGAAATTGTTGCATGGTTTCAAGCTCAGCTCACGCGTGTGAGTGGAGAGCTGCCACTTCACAGAAACACAAAACACGGATTCACACCCACAGATTCTCATTGTGTGCCTGAAACAAACGCTTCGAGTCTGCCACCTACTTCGTGTTTTTGAAGCCAACGTTTGAAGCAAGTGCAACAATGTCTTTGTGTTGGTATTTTAGCATAACACTATAAATACTAATTAAAGACTTCTCTTTTCTGTCAAAAACCATACACTCCAGATATTTTATGTGACATGCCAACATAAATATTTGTGATGCTGAAGAAATAAAATGATACATTGTTTTCAAATTGTTATTCAAGAAAAAATCTGAAAAGTGTGGTGTGCATATGGGTTCAGTCCCTTCTTTTAATAAAAAACGTCCCTCGCACATGAAAACATCTGCACATCATGATGCTGCAGGCGCCATGCTTCACCCTGGGGATGCCGTGTTCAGACTAAAGTGCAATGTCCGCTTCAGTCTGAACATGCATTTTGCATGTAAGCCAGAAGCCTTCATTCTGGACTGACCTCACCTGAGCAAATTCTCGTTTATTGTGTCTCCTGCGTGGCTTAAAGCAAGCTGCAACATTATGGCTGCAATTCAAGAATGACTTTACTCCTGGTACTTTTCCATAAAGGTCAGGTTGATTTATTGATAGTGGTCCTGTCAATAGACGCTACCACCTGAGTTGTGCAGCTCTCCTACAGGTATAGCCTCTGGGCTGCTTCTGTGATTAATGCTCTCCTCTCTTTGCGTGTCAGTTTAAGTGAATGGCATTCACTTGGTAGGATTCAAAGTTTGGAATATTGTTTTAAAGCCTTGCTTTAAATTCTCCAGCATCGTATCGCTGACCCATCTGATGTGTTAATGGGTCTTAATGCTGTTTTTTCACTAACAAATCTCAAAGGCCTTCACAGAGCAGTTGGATTTATACAAAGAGTCAATTCCACACAGTTGGACTCTCTGACCTCTTGTCCAATTGTCCAGTAGATTTTATAGGGCTATCAGCATAAAGGGGACTTAACACATCTACATTTTTAATATTTTAATTTGTAAAAATGTGGAATACCAGATATTTCTTTCCGTTTTATGATAATGGCCTACTTTGTGTTGATTTATCACAAGATCCAAATACAAAATACTCTACTCTCTGTTGACCTTTGTGGTTGTAACCTGAAAAAAGTGGAGTTAAAGGTGTTAAAGGGGTGGAATGCTGTTTCAAGGCCGAGTCTCCTTATTACCATTGTCCTGCTTCTAGTCACTGATGAACCTTATCAAAATAAGAAGAAGGATAAAAAGGAAAGAACAATAAAAGCAACGGGTCAGACTGGCAGACCAACTTCTAAAACTGAGTCTGCTCAGTGACCCTGTTTCTTTCCATCCCTTCTCTCTGCTTCCCCTGTCTTTCATCTCCTGTCTGCTTCCTCTCTAGACCCAGTAGCCACTTTTGATTTCCATATCTGGGTCCCGCAGTCCCTCGGCTAACCTGATAACTGTAATCACATAAAACCTTTAATCCAATCACAGCGCTGAATAAAAAACATGCACGGCCGTCTGTGGCAAAGAAGCACAGCAACGTATGTTTGTTCTGCATATAAGAACACACTTTCAGGAAGGATGTAAGAAAATCAACTGGTCACAGACTCAGTCATGTGTACGCTCTTCACTAACCAAGCACAGAAATACAGAGGAATGGCACCTTTTTAATGCCTCTGTAAAGGATTGTTCTTCCCAGTTTGTCTGGCTGTGCTAATTTAATATGATTCATGGGCTTAAAGTTCAACACTTGGCAATAATCATCCCATCCTTCCAATTTGACTTTTTGGTTTATGTCTTTTAACCATGCAGGTCATGCTTGTTGGCGACTCCGGTGTTGGGAAAACCTGTCTACTGGTCCGTTTCAAAGATGGGGCTTTCCTTGCCGGCAGCTTTATCTCCACTGTGGGAATCGACTTTAGGGTGAGTTCGAATCAATGCACCAAGAAAGCAATCACAAATTCCCCTACAAGCAATAGATGTGCTTTCATATTTTTCACGTTCAGCGCTGTTAGTGAAACAGGGCCAGTGTCTAATAGGATTCTTTTTAGAGCCATTCTGTTTCTTTTAGGCCCAAGAGCTTTGAGTATTTCCTGTGTCAGAAGATAGATATTGATTTCTTAAATTAGTTTGACATGTTTTAGTTTTACAGCCTATCTGGGTGACTATGGTGTCTATCGTGTACTGGTTTTGTGTACATTAATGGGCAGCCTGGAGAAAATGGGCCCATTTTTACATGAGATTCCAAAGGAAATCAGTACATTCCCTTTGCAAAAAGTATTCACCCCCCTGGTTTTTACCTAATTTGATGCACGGCAACCTTTTACTCAAATGTTTTTATTCTTTAGGTGTTCAATTTTATCTGATGTATCTTCACAAGAATCTAAGGCTGCGTTCACACTGCAGGGAAATGCAACCCAAATCCGATCATTTTTAACCCCTCAAAAAAAATCCGGTTTGTGCCACTTCCATATGGGGTACTAATTCAGATACATATCGGATATTTTTCAAAGTGTCTGCAGTCTGAACGGTCATGTCGTATTTTATCCATCTGTCACATCACTCTCCTGTCTCTCACTACACATCCACACACTGTAGTAGCAGTTAGCGCTCCATAAAAGACCATTAATAGCTGTGCTGCTTTCTTCTTACCTTTGTCTTGCTATGATGTGGTCTTAATATTGTCAGCTCTCATTGCTCAACAGCTCTCTAATAACAGCAAGGAGAGATGATAGCCGGTATCCACGTTTTTTTTGTTTTTTTCGAGTTTTTTTTTTTTAACAAAACTTTATTGAACACTTCTAGCAACCATTACAGGAAGAGCAAGGAGCTCCCCAAACAAATTGTTGAGAAGTATAAATCAGGGTGGGATTATAAGAAAAAAATCCAAATTTTTGATATTCCACTGGAGCACCATCAAATCCATCATCTTCAAATGGAAATCACCTGGTATCACAGCAATCGTGCCAAAGCAGGGACACCCACCAGAACTCATAGACCAGGCCAGGAGGGCAATAATCAGAGAGGCAGCACGGGGACCAAAGGTAACCCTGAAAGAACCGCAAAGCTCCACAGCTGAGACTGGAGGATCTGTCCACAGGGCCACAACAAACCGTAAACCTCACAGAGCTGGGCTTTATAGAAGAGAGGCCAGGGGGGAAAAGCCATTACTTTGTATTAAAAGTTAGAAGGCTCATTTTGAATTTGCCAAAAAGCATGTGGGCAACTCCCCACATGTATGGAGGAAGGTGCTCTGGTCAGATTAGACTGGAATATAGCTTTTCAGTCACCAAGGAAAATGCTATGTCTGGTGCATACCCAATACATTCCATCACCCAGTGTAACATGGTGGTGGCAGCATCATGCTGTGGGGATGTTTTCCTGCACTGAGGATTGGGAAACTGGTCCGAGTCGAGAGAAAGATGGTTGTTGCTAAATACAGGGATGTTCTTGATTAAAACCTATGAATCTCCCTGTAACTTGAGAATGGGATGGAGATTCACTTTCCAGGACAATGACCTGAATCATATTGTTAAAGCAACAATCGAGTGCTTTAACGCGAAAGATTTAAATGTGTTAGAATAGGCTCATCAAGAAATCAATCCAGTTGAAAATCTGTTGTTAGACTTGAAGACTGCTGTTCACAAGCGAAAACAAAACATCCAATAAGAAGGAGCTGGAGCAGCTTTGCCTTGAGGAATAGACAAAAATCCAGAAACAAGATGGAGCAAACTCATAGAGACGAAGCTAAAGACACTTGCAGCTGGAACTGCCGCAGAATGTGGCTTTACAAAGCACTGACTTCTTTGGGGAGTGAACAGTTATGCACATTGAGGTTTTCTGTTATTTTGTCCTTTGTTTTTTGCTTCACAATAATAAAGAATAGGCTACATCTGTAAAGTTTAAAGCCCTTTAGATGAAATGGTGCAATTCTCACATAATCCATTTTAATTCCAAGCTGTGAGGCAACAAAACATTTAAAAAAAAGCCAAGGGGCGTGAATACTTTTGCAAGGCACTGTACATCATGAATTGCCTCTGAAAGCCTTTTCTTGTTTTACTTGATTAATTGATATGCCCAAGGAAAGGCATGCTCATTCACACATAAATCGCAAGGGTACATCTGAATGAATTAGAATATCATTGAAACGTTAATTTATCACAAGTTATTCAGTTCAAAAGGTGAAACTCATACATTAGAATCCTTGATATATTTAAAAGGCTTATATCTGTTAATTTTGATAAATATAACTTGCAGTAAATGAAAACCCAAAATGCAGTATCTTGGGAAATGTGAATAATACTTAAGGCCAAATAAAAAGTTATTTTTAATACCGAAATACTATGTTATGACTCACACAATCATTGGGAACCTTGTTGACTTAACATTTATCTATGAGGCAGGTAAGAATTTCTAAAGAACACAGCTGTTTACAGAAAGCTGTTTGCACTGATCTCAATTGAAACTTGGGTGGAAGGAAGAAGTGTGGTAGAAAAAGATACATAAACAACGTTGATGACGGCACCCTTCAGAAGGTTTTTGAAACAAAGGCCGTTCAAAAGCTTGAGGAAGATTAACAAGGCTTGGATTTGCATTTGTACTCATTGCTTCCATATTCACCACATCAAGAACCAAAAATCCACAATCAGCATTATGTAACCGTCCATCACGGCATTTTTGGTGAGACACCGGCTGAGAATTCCCACGTAACATACAGCCACAAATCAGACATAAAGAATATAAAAGGTTGCAAATAGTCCTGAGCATCTGATAAAATTTAAACATTCAAGTCAAAGAACCCAGCAATCATTTTACAGTACGATGCAGATGTATCCAGGACGTGAGCTATGGCCCTCCTGGTGTTAAGCCACTCCTGTGTCCAAAAGGAGGAGAAAAGGATCTGGATTGCTGCCCAGTGCTCCTTTTTTCAGGTGAAAATAAATTTTGCATTTCATCTGAAAGTCAAGCTCCCAAAGTCTGTAGGGAGAGGGAAGAGGCACAGGATCCAAGCTGCTTGAGGTCCAGTGTGACATTTCTACATTTCTACAGTCAGTAATGATTTGAAGATCCGTGTCGTGTGCTGGCGTTGGTCTTCTGTATTTTATCAAGTCCAGTGTATCTGCAACCATCTAGCAGGACATTTCAGAGCACCTCATGCTTCCCTCTACTAACGAGCTGCAGAGAGATGCTGATTTCATTTTCCTGTTGGACATAACATCTTTCCACACTGCCTAAAGTACCAATACATGCTTTAATGACCAGGGCGTCACTGTGCTGGATTGGACCACAAGCTTGCCTGACTTAAACCACATAGAGAAGCTATAGATGTTGTCAAAATGAAGATTAGAAAAACCAGAGCCAACACTGCACAAGAGCTAAAGGTTGTTATTAAAGCAACCTGGGCTTCCTTACTATCTCAGTACGACCACAGAATGATTGCCTCCACTCCACACCAAGCTGATGCAATAATTCGTCAAAAAGACGCTCCAGCCTAGTAGTGAGTGCATCTACTTTTAAATGCATGGACACAGATCTTAGTAGGTCCTTATGTCATTTTGTGGGTCATATGTCAATTCTTAAAAACTTGGATTTTCATTGGCTTTATGCCATAATTATCAAAATTAAAAGCAGTAAACAGTTTAAACGTATCACTGAGTGAATCTGTTTATTATGTTATTTATTATGTTATAAAGTAACTTTTCAGTGGCATAATTTATTGAGAGGTTCCTGTGGTGGGTTTTATCTGTCACATGAAAATACACGGTAGACTATTTTGCTATCCTAATGCCAGGCTATCAGTCGATCTCCTGTTCTATGAATTTATATTCTTGTTATTCTGTTTTATTTGAATATTTTTGTATAGATTTTTAAAAATCCTACTAGGCTGAACATTTCTTCCAATCAGAGTACGCTATTTTTAATAACTACAGTATTTTATCTTATCCTTTAAAGTCATGGTTACTGTGCACTCTTATCTTATATTGTTATCTTTTGTTTTTATTTTATTTTTTTACTTAAAAAAAAGATCTGAATCTCCATGCTTCCCTTTCCTTATTAATTACCTCCTTCTACACTCAAATTGTCCCTCTGGGGGATAGTAAAGGACATTTCTATTCTAATGTGTTCTAATTTACAGTTTAAAAAAAACAGCGTTAGAGTTGAGGATGCACAACAATAGACATCATCCTGTCAGACCCTACATTATTCACCGTGCAGTCTAAAAAGTCATCGGCTGCAGGCAAATTATTTTGCCTTTGGGGGCATTGACCACCATCCCACTTCTCATTGCATGCATTGATCATTGTTTAAATCTAGAGTTTGGAGAAAAAAATTGCTTAAAAAGAAAAGCTGGTGAAGAGAAAAGCTAGTTTTAAAACTCAAAGTGTTTCCATCTACTGTATGGAAACGGCTGCTTTTACAGTAAATGAAGAAACTGGATTCACAGTAGGTTAAATGTTTTTTGTTTTTTTTAATCCTGCATCTACAGTTGGTTTCTTGTAGAATTTTGGCCCATTTTTGGTGGCTGTGGCCCAGTGGGGATAAGCAGTCATTTGGCAACTGGTTGATGGAGAATTCGATTCCAGCTCCCCATCACCACATGTCGAAGCGTCTTTGGGCAAGATACTGAACCTCATGTTGCCCACCAATCTGTGAATCGGTCTGTGAATGAGCAAATGTGATTGTTGTGTAAAAACTGAATGGTCAGGAAAAAACTAAAAGAAACTGTATAAATGCAATTTACATTGTGTAAAAGATTACTAGGGTGTGGTGGCCTAGTAGTTAGAGAGCAGGGCGTATGTGTCCTAGTTCGATTTCCACAGTCTGCCAATGTTTATATCCGTAAAACTGATCATGGAGGAAAACTGCAGGTTTTTTTAAAGTTAAAAAGAACTTCTGTGCTTTTTTTGTGTCTCTGCTCTGTCTCGAATAACCACCAGCTGGTCGAGCCAGATAACAGTTCACGCTGAGCCTGTTTCTGCTGGAAGTTTTCCTTACTGTTAAAAGGGAAGATTTACTCTCTACTGTTGCTTCATGCATGCTCAGTATGAGGGATTGCTGCAAAGCCGTCAACAATGCAGACGACTCTCCCTGTGGCTCTGCTCTCTTTCAAGAGGAGTGAATGCTGCTTGTCAAGACTGGATGCAATCTGCTGGGTTTCCTTAGATAGGAAACGTTTTGACCAATCTGTGTGATATGATTGAATTTGACTTTATAAAGTGCCTTGAAATGACATGTTTTGAATTGGCGCTGTATAAATAAAATTGAATTGAATTAAATTAGGTGTTCAGGTTATACCTTACAACTAAGTTTACTAACAGTTTTGAATCATTCATTTATTTGTTGTTCTACAATCGCGAACATGAAAATGTCAATTTTGCTAAATCAGATATGATCTTCAAGTGGCAACAGGCCAAAATGAAGCTTTTTATCAGCAAACACTCTTAGTGGATTTGTTTTTCCACACAAAAAAATAAAGAAAGCTAAATGTGTAAAAGAACCCCATGAACACTGTTAAATATAGTGTAATGAAAATAATCAACATTGGATCATTTAAGTCAAAAAACTCTATTTCTACTCTGGCTAAGTCAACACAAACATTTTTCACCAAATGTACAATAAACCTTCTTTGATTGTCATCTCATGCTACAGACACAGCATATTTAAAGTAATGATCTTTTTTTTTCTTTTACTAGTTTAGAATTTGGAAAGCTTTTGAAATGGTGCATTAGATTCAGTTTTTTTATCTCAGTAGGATTGCATGTCAGTAGACCTCGAACAAAAAGTAGCGGGAGACAGTTTTCTTTTAGAACAGTTTTTACTATGAGAATAATAAATCTTTTGTTCTTAGCAACTGGCAGATGTGATATGACAAACACTGGGTGGTTGTCTATGAACCAAACTCTCAAACTGACTCAGAAGAGACTCAGACAGACAGAGAAGCACAGAACCATCAGGGAAGTTGTGTCTCAGCCAAATCCTATTTTTTGGCCTGGTCAACCTACAGATTTGGTTCCAAGGATTTTATCTGCCGTGACGTTTTGCCTCAGTCACGTCTAATTTTTAAAAGGCCCATGAAACTTAATTTATTTTATTCATGAACCTACTGTAGAGACAACCCCAATCATTCTGCAACATTACTTCTTTTGCTTGGTTAGCAATGTGTTTCTGAAGTGAGAGAGGGGAAACTCAAGATGTCCAGACTGAATTGAAATCATTCTGGAGATACTTTTCTCTGTCAGGGAAGGACAGACTGAGCAGGGTTGCAGCCAAGGCCAACACGCCCTCCAGTTGACAGAGCAAGGACTGAGAACTGACGCACCCTGGAGCAGAAACCCAACTTGGTTCAGAGAAAGCAAACAGCCATCTGAATGTAGTGGTTCTGTGTAGAAACCAACAGAACCTACAACTTCTCTCTGCCAAATCTTTAATTCAATTAAGACACGTAATCTGAACTTAAAATTGTACTCGGAAGCCTTCTGTTTGAGTTTCAGGCCGATACACTCACAGTACCTTTTATAAAGTTTGATTTTACTCAGTTAATAACCCTCTCAAAATAAATTCTCGGTTCATTCTGGAATAATTCAATTTTTTGTTTATGTGTTATATTTTCTTAATAGTTTTCTAGATACATTAGATTACTCATTTGTGAATTTTTGATTCTATAAGTAACACTTATTATAATTATTCAACTCTGTTAGTGTCAATTTAGTATAAATTAAATATACTCCTCTCATTCTTTGCCATACAATATGCAATTACAGCTCACTGATTATGTAAAAGGTTTTCCCATCAGAGAGACTGCCAACTAAGAATACTCTATACATGAATGTAATTAATCAGCCTGAATATTTGCAACAATAAATGATCCGCCATTTCTGAGTCTTTATAATTTACTGCATTGGCATGGAATCCCAATGCTGCTGTATAAACAACAATTGACTAGGTGAGTTTTAAATCGCAGCTATGAATAATTCTAATAGTAAATCAGTTACTTATTACGGAATCTGCTCCAATAAAAGTTTAATCGGATTGGTTGCAGCATGCTAACTTATTCTCCATTTGTCTCCCACACCTTTTAACTACATGAGAATTTCACTTAGACTTGACTTTGTGAAAACATTGGTTGAGGTTTTAAAGTTTAAAAACTTAAATAACATCCAAGGTCCTTATACTCCGCTGAGGCACATTTGCCACCTGTTTCTGTTGAACTTAGTATCTGAGCCCTGCGTGGCCCTGTGTGTGGGTTGGATGTGTTTGTGGGTGGATGAGCAGTTGGTTTATTTACTTATGTAACACCTGGCATAACACTCTCACTTTTAGGTCTATCTAAGGACACCGAAAGGCCTTCATCCACTCCCTCACTGCCTGTGACATTTCCTATTAATGGATAAGAAACTACCAAACTCATAGTGCTTACTTTGTTGGTTTGTTTTTCTGGCTCCTTGTTTAATTGGAGTGTGGTACAGAGCTGCTTTGCTCAAGGCTCCAGCTTTTTTTATTCCCAGGTTTGGTAAACGTTTTTAATATTTCTATTGAAAATGCCCGTGCAAATTTTCAGTTATCCGGGTCACCGCAACAGAAAACAGGCTTAAATCGGAGGCCACCGGACGTTCGTTCAGTTCTTTCTGAAAACGTTTCAACGCCTATCCAGGAGTCTTTGTCAATTCTGGTGGCTCGCACTTGAGCAACCTGCAGTTGGTGCGCTGCTGTTTTTAAAGGATATGGGTGCCCATCCTCCTCAGCACATTTCACGTCAGATGTCAATCAATTAACCATCCATCACTGTCCTGGGTCATTAGAAGCTATTGCTTGGTGTGAGTGGAGTACTTGGTCACCTGAATCGTGATGAGACTGCAGATGTAATCTCTTTGGAACGTGTTGAAGGACTGAGCTGTAAAGACTGGGGAGTTGGAAGGACAATCCTCCCCCTCTGTTTAGTGATGGCCTCTATTTCTATTAAAGGGAAATGAATCTCACTAAACGCATGAAATGTTTGCTTTTCAACCTGTTTGACTTTACAACATTTACACAGAACATAATCTGTGAAAATACGCAGAGACTTTATAATTGCATGCTTGTAAAGTATCCCCTTCTTTCAACTGCACAAGTAGCATAAAGAAGTGAACCAGCCTGAAGAGTACAGAGACCGGGACTTTGTTAAAAAGATTTGTTTGAGTTTTGTTTCTTTTTTTGGATCGTCTACAGAGACGGTGTGACAGGGGGTGATTGTTATTTTAGGGAAGACAGTTTTGATTGCCTTTGTTGTTGGGAACAAAACACAATTTGCTTTGCGCTGGGATTTGATCCGGTTCCCACTTCAAAGCTGCAGCACCATTCCATGTTTGTCCTTTTTTTTTTATTGTGCTTTCATGTCAATTAAATCTCAACATGTTATCAGGATTATAGAGCTGCTTTGGCGCAACGCTTGGTTTAAACTGAAGCAAATCTCAGTGCAGAAGGTAAACTTACATTTTCATTTGTATTTATAAAAATATGTCTCTGAATCTAATCATGGCTGAGGCAGATGCAATGTATCAACGGTAAATGTGCCACTGCACTACATAAACAAGCTGTGGCACTATTATGTAAATATTATGGCATGAATGAAATTAATTAGATGCAAATTCTCCTCTATAGCCGCTTAATGAATCAACCGCTGAGACAATGCTAATATTCTAGATATTATCTTTGGATTCCTGAGGATGTGTAATTATGTTTTCCTTATACAACTCCACCTCCTCGCCACTCTGCTGCATGTGTAATACTTATTGGAACCAGCAGATAAATAAAAGTTAGTTTTTCACAGAGAGTCACCTTTTTTCTGTCATGTTTGAACTAGAAAACAATATGACTGTGTAACAGTAGTGATATAGCAATGACTAGCAGGACTTTTTCACACTATAGGTATTAGAGTAAAATCCTTGCAAAGAATCCTTGCCATGGTAACACAATACAGGTAGCCGTGTGTTAGACCTTAAGGCAGACCCCCTTTTTTCACTCTGAAAAAATGGCACTGCCTCTGGTTCAAAATTCCTGGCCTAATACTTTCATCCAAGAGTCTTAATTTGAAAACAAAGTCAGAAGACTTTGGAAAAAAAAAAATTCAAACTGAGAATTAACATGAAGAAACAAAGATCAATAGAAAATTAATTATGTAGAGCTTAAGATAAAAAGCAAAAATCCTCAGAGAGAAGCCAATTAAGATTATTTTTAATCGAGCCATCTTCTTCATGTTCTATAAAAATAAACAGTTTTTGTATTCGTTACTTTATATCGTATTTTATTCGGTAAAACAGGATATTATCTCCAAGTGAAAATCTGAGTGTCAGGAACAACTAGTGATGAGCACATCTGCTTTATTAAAATTGCTTACAACTTACGAGCTAAATGAATAATGTATCTCTACAAATGTTAGCTTGTGACCGGTGGGGGATGATAAAAAAAAAATTAGGGGGGCGCACTAGAGGTTGGGGATCACAACTCAACAATAAACTACTTGAAAATAAAAATCCATCCACAACCACCTTCTGTTTACCACTGGAGTTTTAGGTCTGGTCAGTCCAGTGCAAATTCCTTTATCCACTGTTATTACCCCAGTAATAGCCTTGTGAAATTTTTATTTTGTAAATAAATAACCAAATTTTCTTTAGCTTCGCCATTCTCTCCTGTCTTGGCGTTGTTTTTGTCTGACTTTTCTGTTTGCATTTGTATGTTTTAGTGACATTTGTGCCTGTGCGTCTCAAATGCCAGGCATGTGACTTTGAAAATAAAACACAAAAAACTAAAACAATATATAAAATAAACTCAAAATTAAATGGGAATACTGAAAAATCAAAAGGTCAGACATATAATTCCTTTTTATTTTGTAGTTTATATTTACTTTGTCTATACTTTTTACCTGCATTTTGATGGGGTTGCCACCTGTGCACCTCCTCTTGGCAAGCCACCAATGTTTGTGACCCTATAAACTGCTCTGATTTGTGACAGTAAACATAGTGAGGATTTTAGGAGAAGCTTTTTTCTCACAGTAGATAAAAGTAAAAGAAAGAGAAAAAAATATATAACAAGGCACTGTAGAATCAAAAACAACTGAGGTAAAAGTTCGAGTTACCCAGATACAGAATGTATGGTTGTTTTGTATTAAATCATTTAAGCCTTCAGTGAGCTGGCTAAACCCAAAGCAAGTTCCATAATATCTTTCCCATATTCCCTTTTTTTCTCTTTACGTTTTTCAGAAATATCTTTTACAAAGTAAACGGATTTCTTTTACCTAAAAGAAAACTTTATTATACTAGTATGTATATACAGTACTACTTTTACATTTCAACAGTTAGACCGAAAAAGAACCCAAATTTATTGACATTCATTATATATACTTTTACAATTACCTGTCAATTGTTTTAAAGTAATTTTAATAGAATAGCAACAATTTACTAGTGCACATACCTTGTATGAATGCTTTTGTGGAAGAAATAGGTCAGACCTTACCATTATAATTACTTTTTTTTGTATAACTGCAGTAGTTTTGTGATTGTGTCTCACTAACCAGTATCCATGTTCTGGATGTTTTTTCTGTTTCTTTTGTTCTTTTATAGTGACCAACAATTATCCCTCATGGAGTATCTGGAGAGTCTCTGTTGCCCCAACACAGGATTAACTGGTTTTAGAAAAGCCGCAACAATATTCTAACAACACTTCAAAACTAAAACATAAGCAGCAATATAATTTAAAATCTGCTACAAAATATGTCAAAGGAGCAATAAGTGGAATTTCATTATTTCAGATAGAAAGAACTAAAAAATAGTTTGGTAAAGAACAAAGGTATCTTTTTAGATGGACTATGGCATGACATCACTCATCACCTCTCTGTGTTGTTCTCAAGTCTCTTCTTAACATAGCCAGGCCGACCGCGCATACACATACGTCCATGTGAACTGCTGCACCTCAGGGCTTAGCCCCTCCCTGCCCGTAAAATGTCACCGCCAGACACAAAATGGCAGAGAACACGTGAGCAGATAAAATTGTTCACTTGCAAACAGCATTATAAAGTTATGAGTTACTTCTTCACTAGACATATTCCTGTTTTGCTGTGTTTTTAAACGAGGCGATGGGTGAGAAGAGGAAGGAAAAGGGGTGCCGGGTTGAAGCTGGAGCAGAGGTAGAGAGGCGCGACAGCGGCGCAGGAGTTAGGGAGTTTGTCCTGCAATTGGTGGGTTGCCGTTCTCCGGGTTTGACCTTGGGCAAGACACTTCACCCAAATTGCCTGCTGGCTGTGGTCAGAGGGCCCGGTGGCACCGATGTATGGCAGCCTCGCTTCTGTCAGTCTGCCCCAGGGCAGCTGTGGCTACTAACATTGCTCACCACCGTCAGGGTGTGAATGGGTGCATGACTGACTGTAGTGTGAAGCACTTTGGGGTTGTCTGACTTCTTAAAAACGTTGTAGTACAAGCCATTACCATAGAGAGAGGTGTGGCTTGTTACGCATATGGTTTTGGACTACAGACAGTGCTCAAGCCTGCGATAGACTGGCGACCTGTCCAGGGTGTACCCCGCCTCTCGCCCATTGACAGCTGGAGATAGGCACCAGCACCCCTCGTGACCCCAACAGAGATAGACGTGTTAGAAAATGGATGGATGGATGGATGGATGGATGGATGGATGGATGGATGGATGGATGGATGGATGGATGGATGGATGGATGGATGGATGGATGGATGGATGGATGGATGGATGCTGCTCAAGCCCCACCTAGTGGTGAAATATTGCTTATTGCTCCTTTAAGTAACCGTGCATCTCGCTCTATAAAAGGTGCAAGGCTGTCTTCATCTTGACTGCCATGTTTTCTTTGCTGTTCCAACTAATCATGTGTGGACAAACCTTACAGAAAAGTTGTTCTACTGCTCAGTAAAAAAACTTCTTGCCTTTGAAAATTATTTAGTGACTGGTGTTATAACTGCGTGCCTCACTGTGCTTTAGACTCTCCCACACAGTGGTCAGTTGGGCCTCTGCTGAGTCATGTTAGACAGACATCCAGAACCAGCAACCAGTAAAGTTCCTCTTTTTATGCTAGTTTACCGTGAACGATAGTGTACAGAAGACACTGAAACCTTAGTAGTTAGATAGACCCAAAATGTTATAGATGAACTCCACAAATTACCAAATTCTGATATTTCATGATATATGGAGGACTCCATTTTATAGTTATGCCCAAATGCATGAATCTGCCCTCTGTTTCTTTTTTGCTTTTTAATACTCATGGGGCTTTAAAAATAAGACACTGGCTGGGTGCAGATATACTTAACGTTGAGTCTGGATCTAGATCGGGATCCAGACTTTGAGAATCACTGGCAAAGACATTTATAGCCCAGGCTATTGTGAAAAAAACATTTTTTTAAATCAATGTTGCTATATGGCCTCTTGGCAATATGAAGAAAGTAACAAAGAGCAATTAATGCATTAATGTGGAGGTTATTGCCTTGAAATAATTTGCGACTGAACTTTTCCATCCAGATATTATCATGTCAAAACCTAAGAACAATTTGTCTCTCAGTACAGGATTTTGTGGGATGTTTATGACAAGTTGTTCAAGATTTTTTCCTGTCACTGTTTTACTGCATAGATATACCATTTAAAATAATAATATTCCTAATTTCTTTGCTTCGGTTCTCCTTTCTTTCATAAGCATCTATTCCAGGAAGCTTGTAATTGTGACTAAATTGTGATTAAAGACTTTTACAGTTCTATTCCCTTTCCTTTTTACCCCATTGAGATTTAATGTACATGTGGATTTTCAAAAAGCCCTGTCCAATTTGGATGCCACATCTTAATCTCAATGACCATTCTTCATGGATGGTGATATATAACAAGAGCTCGTCTCATTTTTTTTTATTTTGCATCAAATTACTAAAGGCCTGCTTCATTTAAATAAGCCATTTCCAGCCTTAACATCTCCATACATGCTGACTGTCCCTAAAACATTCTCTGAGAATACAAATGAGTGTCAGAACCACTGATTTACACATACAGAATTTAATGTAGAATGACCTGAATTGGCAAATTTAATCAGATGTCTAAGTGAAACCTAATTATATAGAAAAGTGCATCTCTCATATTAAGGCTTTCACTCATTTTAAGCCTCTTCTTTTGTTTAATTTTTGTCCCTTTCTATATGCACCTTCACTGCCTTTCTTCCTTGTCCTTGTAAACTGTGACTTGAAAATCAATCTCGGAGAACATCCTGACTTCTAAAATGTCCCTGGGGGAGAGAGTTACAAAGAGCGAACTTACAGGGAAATACAAGCAGCAGTATAAAGGTGTATCACTTTGGGAAGGGTTTTTATCACTTTTTCCAACAAAAAAATGCAGTGCTGAAAAATAATGTAGAATAGTTCCTCTCATACTGTTTTTTTTCACTTGTCAGGCATCTCAATATTCAGCAAGTTGTGACCAAATGTGATGGAATTGTAACAAGTCTCGTTTTATTCGTTAGTTTTTATATCTGATCCTTTGACTGTTTTTTTCTTGCTCCTTCCAGTGCCTTAACCAATAAAATAACAAAATCAGGGAGAATGAAAAATGTTTAACTTTTTCTGCTGCTTCTGAACCACTTACTATTTGAAATGGCGTACATAAATTACTTGACTAATAACATTGTTTTGCATATTCTATGTAATTCTCTATGTCCCCCTGATCCAGCTCATTTGCATAATTATAGATCAGCTGAGGCTAAATCAGAGAAAATGAGCCCAGAAGATTAAATGTTTGTAACAAAATGAGAGTTTACCAAAAAAAAAAAATGTCTTTATCAGTGGCTAAAGAGGGTAAAAATCACCCCAATAGAAATTAGGTGCTAATTTCCAACCCAAGGAAGAATAGTTTCAGTTTTCTGCCGTGAACAACACCCTGAAACCAAGGACTTATGCAGCACAACAAACCCTCCTCGGACGTTTAGTGATTTACTGAGAGTTCTGTGTGTTGAAGTGGCCTATAAAAAATCTCTGACAGGTTTAGGAGAGATGAATCACATGGAGCATGCTAACTGATGCTATCATGCTTGTAGCCAGTGGTAACAAAACAGCCTTTCTTTGGATGGTTTACCTTTACAGCAGATGGACGAAGTAAAAGGCATGAATAGACAACAGAAACATAGTCAGCAGCTGTTTATCCTGGGGCGTCCTAAACTGTCATGGTTTGTGAGAAATTTACAATCATCTCATTAAAGGTGACGGTAAAAAAAAAATAATCTAAAAAACATACAAGATCAATTCCTTCTTCTCGTTAAACTTGTTTATCTGATACTGACCCTGCGAGTCACTTGAACTTTAAAGCCAAGGCTGATGTATGTAAAGGCGTATTTCTGTTTTAACAGGGGAATTAGTTTTACATGTAACATGCACATCTCCCTTGATTCATATATCCTGTGGTGTTATTTTTGGTTGCACTTTGTATGGATGTGGAGGTGGAGACTGAATCAGTTAACCGGTAAAAGATCTCTCTGTGTTTTGAAAAATATTCAGATGAGGTTGCAAGTAATTTCACTCTTAGTTTAAAATATATCAAACACCATTATCTTCTTCTCGCATTACAACATTCTGGAAAATACAGAGGAAAAATTCTCACGTCTGTGTTTATAAATCAGCAATTGACTGTCGGATAAAGGCTTCTTATATCAAGATGTATTTCAATGCAACAGTAATTTGAACGTACACTGATATACCTACTTTATAACTACTATCACTAACGAGGTTAAGGTGCTGCCTAGCTATGGGTTGGTTTCCACGTCTCGTACTATAAATAGGCCTATTTAAGTAAAGTGTATTTAGCTAAAAATACCACGGTTTTATTGCATCAGGTACTTGCACAAATGTTTAAAAACTAAATGTTTAAACATGGTCTACCTAATTGCTTTTATTTTAAAAACATGCTAAAACTATCAAAGATATTTATAATTAATATTATAATAATAATTAGTGAATGAGTCCATTTGGCTGCTCCCTTATGCAGGGATTGCCAAAGCAAGTCACCAGAACTTGCACACAGGCCTGGCGGAGTTTTAACCTGGATCCTTTCCTGATGCAACCGGGATTCAAACCAGGTCACCCGCTCACTATACCACAGAGGAACCTAATAATTACTAAATATTAATTATAAAACTCTCTGGATCAGGGGTCACCAACACCAATACAGATAGCCCTCGTGGACCAAATATGGGGCCCTGTTCTAAATGTAGCACAACCCACCAGTGAGCTGCATCTAATATTTTATTTCGTTGCTCTTCCTTTTTAATCACATTGCATTTATACAGATTTTTTTTAAAATGGGATTTTTTTTTTAAAAGCAGTCAAATTGTGTTTATTTTATAGTGAGGATAAACTCTAACTCTTCTAGTTCAAAGATCAGCACTGGTTGCCCTTCATATGACACAGCCTATTAAGTAGCTGTCAGTTTCAAAAAGGTTGGTGACACTATGCAGAGATGACCATCTGTTGTTATGAGTTACTTTCTGGTGAAAGTGACTGCAGTATAGCAGCAAATTTCAGATGAAGTACACAAAAAAAAATACAAAGTATGAGCCAGTGTGGTACCAAGCCATCCATCTGTTGCGTGAGCTTGAAAAACGTATCTCCCTTTACTTGAAAGTTGACTTGAAACTCAAAGTATTGGATTTAAAGAGAACATTATTTTTTGATCACTCTTACTGACTTAACTTGACCTCAGATCTTTCTGCATCACCAGACCTTTCATTCATGAGCAGACGTTTCTTTTGTCTTCTTTAGTTAAACCATGCTTACTATAGCATATAGTATATATGACAGCATATTTTTAACCAAGTGTCACTGATTAGGGTTTTAAGTTAGACAGTGATTTTAAATTAGATGGTCAGATCAGAGCAGTAGTTAGATCATGTTGTAATCACTTAAGCCAGCTGGCAAAATTGAAAAACTTTCTGTCAAGACAGCTCCTTGAAACAGTGATCCATGCTTTTATATCATCCCGCCTGGATTATTGTAATGGACTCTATGTTGGAGGGAATCAGTTTTTGCTTTCTCGTCTCCAGCTGGTTCAAAACGCTGTTGCACGTCTTTTAACAGGTACTCCAACAACAGAGCATATTACCCCTGTTCGGGCCTCACTCCATTGGCTCCCAGTACATTTTAGAGTTCATTTTAAAATTATAATTTTTGTTTTTTTAAGTGTCTGAATGACCTTTCCTGAGCTTCTTCATCCCGTCTTGCCCTCTCGGCCCCTCAGGTCAACTGAACTGCATCTCCTGGAGGTACCAAGGTCTAAGATGAAGCTCGGGGGGGCTTTTCTACTGTCAGTTCTCAATTATGGAATAACCTTCCCCTGCACATAAGAGAGGTTCCTTCGCTGCCTACCTTTAAAATCTGGCTTAAAACGTACTATTGTACTACTAGTGAGACTTAATTTTCGTTTTAAGTTGGTTTTATTGTTTCTTTTAAGAGTTTTTATTTATTATCTTTTTGTTTTTGTTTTTTAATGGATGTGTTTTAGCTTGTAGCTATGAACAGCACTTTGTTTCAGCCGTTGGCTGTTTTTAAGTGCTTTATAAATAAAAATATGGTATGGCATATACAGTCTTTAAATTTGCAATCAGTTTGTGTTTGCTTGCAAACTAATGTTTTAATTTAACACATGTAGAATTTAAGTTAATATTGATAAAGAAGGTGGCAAAACTTTGTTGGACTTATGTTTTTGTCCTTTCAGCTGAAATAGGATCTGTGGATACCGATTTAATGCCTCACCCCTTACCCAATAATCCTCGCCCAGTAATCCTACGGGACTGTTTTATTCATCACCCGGGTTGTTTACTCTGTGGTTTGATCAGCCTTCAAGAAACATGTTTTTAGGATAAAAAAAATATTATAATATTGTGGTTAAAAAGAACTCAATAGTTCTGAGGGGAAACAAACTGAAGATAGGTTGTTTGACAGACTTGTTGTGAAAAACCGAAATACTGTGTGCTGTAGCAGATAATATGACAACTGGTTTTACTAAAAATGTTTCTCTCTTAAAAGGATATTACCAAGCATATATTTATTTTAATAAATCTGTCATCTTTTGCACCAGTTAATGATAAAAGTCTTTCTTCAGCTCATAAAAAAAACAAAGTGTGCTTCCCATTCACTTTGACCGGCCAAACACTATGCAGCACATTTAGGGGCTGGCAGTGTTCACATCCGCATGGAGAAAATAAAAATAAAATAGAAACAGAGAGATTGACAACAAAGCTGAGCAGATGTGAAAGCTGTTAATGAACCAGGAAAGGTTCAGGATGGCAGCTTGAGTAATGCCAATCCGTGAATGCAGCCAGACATTGTTCGCAGCCTCTCTTACAGCACTGTTGGCTCATACGCTTCTATGAAAACTGACAACTTAACAGTGACAGCTGTTATTGTGTCTAAGGGGTGGAAGCAGTGGGCTCACGTGAAAGGAGCTGCTCTGAAAAATTAAGAGTTGTGTGCTTAATTAACGTAATTTATAAATAAAAAAAAACATCAAGCTGATCAGATTTTTCAGAATGAAGAAAAAAAATATAAATATGCATAGCTGGGCACACAAACTGGTAAAAGGCACACCAGCAGAGCACATGAAGCAAGACGAGACGTTCTGGCAGTGAGTGGATGACTGAGGCAGGTATAAGTAGACATGTGAACAGGTGAGCAGAGTTGACTCTGATCAGTGCAGCAGGTGGATCTGATTAAGAGCAGAGTGTTGGCTGAAAGAGACTTAGCTGATTGGATGGTGGCTGAGAGGTGACAGGCTGATACTAGAAAAAGTATAAAAAAAAAAAAACTAAATCATGACAAGTGATTCAGAGATATGTTAAAATTTGTTAATTGTCTCTATCCTTAAAATCTAAAATGATACAGTTTGTTTGAAACGTAAGACCACAACTACTTCAATCCAGTTTTGGAGATCCCAGCAAAATTAGGCTGGACAAGGGCCGATCTTTATGTTGCCACTATGAAACTGGGATGTAATTGAATAATAAAATTGTCAATAAATTCCACAGATCATGTAGTGCATTCATTTTTCCAGAAGTTTGTTTAGCATCAGAAGTTCTCTCCACCAGTGGCGTCTCTGGCATGATAAGTTAATTGGGGCACCAAAAGTCAACACCTATTACCAGAAACTATTATTTTTGTGTGATGCATACAACCTGATTTTCATGTATGTTAAATCAAACAGATAAATTAGCATAAACCAACACACTAGAAAATACATTTTATATAAGCTAAATGTAATGTAATTTTATACATAGAATTATAAATAAAGGCTCACTCATATTGTTCATTCATTGAAGAGAAAATATTTACATCAGTCTTTCAATGAGCCAGCAAGAACAACCAACACTAGATTAATATTTGCTTTTAGTTTCTACTTTCCTATGTTTTATTTTGTTTAAATTTTTCTACATTTTATTCCAACTGTTTTTTGTTTTTTTTTCTTGTTTTTATTCTGTTTATATTTTCCAATGTTTTAATCATGTAAAGCACTTCGCATTGTCCCTGTACTGAATGTGCTATACAAATAAATTTGCCTTGGCTAGACGACTGCACACTAAACGTAAGATGTGCAATTTAAGTATTTTTATCGGATGATCCGAGCTTGGGGCCGTAGTATTTGTGCCCCACGGCTGTCTACTGAGAGCATGTTGGGCACGCGCACTGCAATTTCAGATGTTCATTATTTAAACAAACGTTGGTGGGCCGGCCCCGGTATCAAGGCGCCTCAAGAGGATTTAGCCTTCTGAGCTTGTCAGTTTTCTGGAAGACTTAGATATATAGACACAAATGTTTCTGACAGAATTTTATTGGTAAGGGAATCTGTCTTTTTTACAATATTGCTCTATAAAGGACGATCATGTCCCACTGATTATTGTGAACATAGAGCTCCACAGCGACCCCAACTGCAGAGACGCCACAGTTCTCCACAACAAATGGGCACAAGAGGTCCATTGAGAAACACTTTGACATTAAGATCTTCAACTATATTTAGCAGACGAA
Source organism: Fundulus diaphanus (assembly GCA_037039145.1). NCBI lineage: Eukaryota > Metazoa > Chordata > Actinopteri > Cyprinodontiformes > Fundulidae > Fundulus > Fundulus diaphanus. The sequence goes on along the minus strand of CM073140.1, from coordinate 26,932,724 downwards.
TGTAACCCTCCTTCAGTATTTCTGAGTGTATTATGCGTTTTTCCACAGTTGGGTGCTTTTTCATGATCTCTAGAAGGCTCTCTGAGATATCAGTCACCAGGTTACAATCAAAAATCATCACTTCTGTGTTCTTCTTGTTACAGAAGTGTTTAATCCCCTTTACAACTGCATTGCATAATATTAAGCTTTGTGGACTTTTTCTTGGCTCACTTTTTCTCTGGCAGCTTAGGAGAAGACGGTTTAGAACGAAGATTGTTGTCATACTTTTGATAGTTTTCAGGAGAAGGGATATTTTCCTGGATGTGAGGTCGAAGTGGGGAAAATCTGTTTTGGAGTGGAATTTCAACAATTCCAGCTGGTTCACTCCTGATAACAGCACATCATTGTTGTTTCCTTTTCTCTGGGACAGCAGGGGCATTTCTCTGTAATATAGGCCAGTTCTTTGTCTAGTTTGGGGTTCTTCCTTGAGCTTTTGGCCTTGTGCCCAGAGTATTCCAGGATGGGCTGCAGGTGGGTTTATTCTCATTTCCATCGATGATCTGTTTGTTAGAGTCACTGAGCTGGTTGTCACTGTTTGGGAATCGTGGACCAGGGTCAGTGTCACTAGTGGTATGAGGCTAAACCTGAACCCTACAGAGGTTGCATAGGCAGTCCAACTCAACCAGGATGGATCATCAGTACCTTCCATTGCCAGAAGGTTTGCTTTGTCTCCCACCACAGTCTCAACAACGTTGAGAAAGTTCAAGGAGATAGGCAGTAACTCAGTGAGAGCAGGACAGGGTTGGTGGAGGTCCTTAACCCATCAGCAGGAGGTGCAAGGAGGAACAGGAAGAGTACTGCCAGAGCCCTAGAAAGTTGGTGTGAATGTCTCTGACCAAAGCATTATAGTGCGTTCACACTATAATGGTCCAGGTCACTGCTGTCCAGAAATTCAGAGGTGCCCTGGTAAGGATGCCACCAGGGTACAAAGGCAGTTCCGTCCTGTCCATGCCTCCGTAGTGAGTTTGAGTTGGAATAGTGAGCTTTGTTATCTTTCCATCTTTTTCCAGGTTAACTATTTATTACGTTTTAGCATTCAGAATGTTTAATTAGCATTTATTTACCTTGTTCTAGTAGCCCAGACTACACCCAGCCCCCACATCTTTCATGGACGATGTGGGTGGAATAAGGCTCTGGTATGGGGGTGAGTTACCCTTTATGCTCTCTATAATTTTCCCCATTTGCGAGCATATTTGTACATGATGAACTATTGTTATTATGGTAATTACTGCAGTAAATGATTGTTGAAATTGTTTATGTTGTTTTATCACTGTGACATATGAAATCAGTCTGTTAATCAAGGCAGTATTATTCACAGATGGGGCCAATCATTAATTCCAGCATATGTGGGACTGATTCAAACATACAAACATACTCTTGCTGATGGACTGAGCCTCCGTTCTTTGTGCTGCTGACTCACAACCTTATTCAACTCAGTGACAGCACTCTAAAGTGGAATAAATAAAGACAATCAGGGTCTAAAGCACTCGGGCTGTATTCATCGGTTTGTGTTTGTGTGCATATTTACACACCCCACAAACACTGTTTGCTGCTTTCTGCATCAGCATCATCCGATGTGGGTGCATTGAGTGGATCATTACATGCTGAAGTGTCTATGACTAGTTAAATTGGGTAATTGTGAGAAACACAAGGTTATCATCTTCTGATGACTTTGAAGGGCCGATTCATGCAAAAAAAGGGGATGTGAGTCATTGCTGCTTTTCGTGCCAATCTCTTAGAAACTAGATTTGTTTTGTCAATTTCTTCTTGATGGTCATTCTGCTTCAGTGTTGTTCAGTCTTGCCCTTTGCTTCTTTTGTATTCAAAGATAAAGTTGGGAAACTTTTTGATGTGATGTTGAACATAGATACAGTTAAAACACAAGCTCTTTATATCAGTTTTGCTGCTTTTGTCAGACTGATGCAGAAGTGGGAAAAGTCCCCCCTAATTTTGCATGTATCTGAGCATTCACTGGACCTCTGCAAGCAACACCACACATGCACACTGATGCTACACCAGTATTACACTTGTCCAAAACCTGAGATTATAACAAGTTACACAAATTACAGCAATAACTTCTTTTAGATTACTTCGTTTAGACAACTGATTTAGCCCAATTACATGAAAAAGACAAAAATCTTGGATTTTTTCATGAGCTATATAGTATGTTTTATGTCAGAGTAGGAGTCCTTCTAAGGAAGAACTGAGAGACATGTACATCCTTCAGAGTTCAAATTCAATTATTAAAATTTTTTGCAATATGATTTAGCACAAACATGTGGTACTGCGTAGCAGTCTGCTCGAGGGCAGCTGTGGCTACAATGTAGCTCTCCACCATCAGGGTGTGAATGTGTGCATGAATGGGTGAATGACTGACGGTAGTGTAAAAGCTGATTATACTCACGCGTTGGGTTGCCGCGCCGGTCAGAGTGGACTAGGTGCGAGTCCCAAGAAGCGTTGTAGACGTGTACACTTGCCACTTTACATTTCCATATTTTCTCAGCTATACAATAATACGTTTCAATGTATTTTATTGGGATTTTATGGCAGGCCAACATAAAATAGTGCATATTTGTGAAATGGAAAGAAAATAATCCATAGTGTTTAAATAAAAGAAAAATGTTTGAATATTTTTTCAGGACATCAGACATCAACCTGAACTGTGAATCTCTTCAGCTCCTCCAGAAATACTATGGCCCACTCAGCTGCTTCTCTGATTAATGCTCTCGTTCTTATGCCTAATAGTTTAGTTTAACATTTCTCAGTATAGGTTAGCATTTTCAAATGATAGATTTAACAGAGCTCTGTTAAATGTCCCGTGTTTGGGATATTGTTATATAACGAAATCTGCTTTCAACCACTCTACAACTTCAGCACTGACCTCTCTGTTGTGTTCCTTGTTCTTCATGATGCTATTTGTTCACTGACGTTGTCTGACAAACCTCTGAAGCCTTGACAACACAGCTGTATTTACACTGAGATTAAATTATACGCAGGTGGATTCTATTGAAGAAAATGTGCAAACGCTCAAGGGGTTGGAAATACATTTACTTAGCCTTGTACATGTGTTGAGTGACTGTTGAATCGTATTTTATAACTATTTTGGGGAGTCCTGAGGTGAAGGAATACAGACGAGCATTATGAGATGAAGCAAGAGGATGAAACATGTCATAAAATGAAGCTCACTTTTTATCCTCTCTTTTGAAAATTTTCTTTGAAATCTTGTCATTGTGGATGTCACTGACCATCCAGCCGTAGCCTCACTGATCTTGTACTTTTCCTGTGGTACTTATTGAAGAGAGAGGCTGACTGGTGTCTCTGTTACCCACTGTGCTCCCTGCCAGTATGTTCCCTGCCTGCTTTTCCTGAGTGAGCGCAAATAAAGCAGCCAGCATAATCATACTAAGTGGTGGTACCACTTAAAATTGTGTTTTATTCATTGAACAGAGAATTGAACTAAAACATATGACCTTGTCCACTGGAACAGAGAATTGGTTCCTTAATCAAGAGCTATCTTACAGTGTCGATATGCAAGTCTCTACCTTGACTAAATCGAAAGTATTAGATGGGTGTTTGCGTTACCAGTATAGGTGTTTGTTATTAATGATGAGCTTTGCCTCCTGCTGCTCTAATGTCACTGGAATCTACAGAGGTGAGCCCTGAGGAGCAGGATGAATATTTAATGATGGTACGAAAGACTTTATTGTTGGGAATATTGGGAAAAATCAACTAGTAGAGGGGAAAAAAGTCATTTTCAATAAAGCAGGAATTCTTATGTACAGATGTGAAAGGAGCTTCAGTCTTGAGAGCTTGCCAGTATAGTTTGTGTTCAGGTTTATAGGTTTACGAGCCATCTGATTTGTGGAAGAACATTCCACTGGCTGAATGAGCCGTAACAGACCTGAGATAAATATGCAGCTGCCTTTGGAGTCGTTGATGAGAAAGGACCAAAACAAATGTTTCTAAGTATTTCCGGGTAATAAATAAAAAGTAAGAGGCAATGCTTTCTCAGTGGGTTGCATTTATGGCTAGGTTGTGCCTAGGCATGGCTCAATATAATATCTGAAATAGAATAACCTTGAGTAAAAATATGGCATCTTAGTGTTAACATAAACATCTATAGCAAATGTATAGCATGACATAATTGTGTTGGTTTAAACCAGAAAAAAAATCTGAGCATATTAAATATTACAGTTACATATTCATTATTTTGATTTCAATACAGAAACCCAGGTGTAAATATGAAATACACACCTGATGTATTTAGAAGTGTTCAAGTAGTTGTTTTACCCTCTTCCTATCCTGCTATTCATATAGAGGCACAAGCATAATAAATCCTCATGTTAACTAGTTAACTGGATGAGTAGCCAGAATACATTCAGTTACCTAATAGAAAGGCCGTTGCCAGTGTGGCAGCTGTAGGTTTAAAACAGTACTACACAAAAAATAGTCATGGCTTGGCAGTCTTTTTTTAAAGCATGTACACATGTAGTGTGTGCAGCAGCAGGTGTGGTGAGGGGCGCCCATGATCTAGTTGCTCTTATTTGAAACAGAAACAATTTTCCTTTAAGCTGCAAAAGTGGTTTAATATATTATGAAAGGCTATGAAAAATAATTATTTATTATTTTACTTTGATATAAAGTTAAAAAACAGCTGAGTTTGGCAGCATTTCTCAAGTTAAAATGCATGGCATTTAATATTGAGTATCAGTGGGAGAATAACAGCCTGATATTAATCAGTTAATGGGACACTTTTTGGATATAAGTCCCCTTAATGATTGTGAACAGTGCCTTGAAATGACGTGTTGTGAATTTGTGCTATATATGAAAATTGGTCTTTTTCTGTAGAATACATCCCTTGATTCTGAGTGAATCCGCCTGCAGGAGTTCTGCTGAAATACGGGGACACAGATCCTCGCCCACTGCAACAGCAGAGTCCAGAATGCCTGTACAGTATATTTTCAACCAAACTGTGTGAAAATGTATAGGAAGAATAGATTTTTAATTAACTGTACCTAATCTCGACTTCTGACAGGGGAAAGGAAATGAGAACTCTGATGAGGATTACAGTTGACAATCTAAGGACATAATTTAACTCAACTTCAGAGCAGTTAAGCTTTGAAACTGAATTAAGATAAGATACAAATTCCTTTAATGTCCCGCAATGGGGAAATTTGGGTGTGACAGTGGCAAACACACACAATTATTAGTGATTCAGAAAGGAAAAAAAATAATATAAGAAAACTAAACTAATCTAACAGAGCTCTGGAGAAAAAATACCAAGAGTAGAATATAAGGGTAAATATCAGATTAAATATTGACCAAAGGAAAAACAAAGTTATTTGGTAGTGGAAGAAAAATAACACCAGCCTATTTACCTAACACACAACAGAATATTTCCATATGTACAATTCTATAACGTACCGAGCTTCTACAAAGTGCACTGTGTATGATAGTCCAGCAAACTGATTAAATGCAAAGGAAATTCATGACAATCCACAGATCTTTAATAATTAAACCCTGCAAGATGTCTCACATAGGAAGAGCGATTACTCACACATGCTTCAGTGTGTCCACTCCATTTATATTTAAAATCAGTGAATGATCACCAATCCCCAACAATCATGATTTCTCTCATCCTATTCTCAGAACATACATGCTCTAAAATATTTGAAGTTGAGCATTTAAAACCTAAAAAGGTGTTGGAGGTGGCATAACTCTCTCTCTCCCTATCCAGGGAGACATTGAAAGCGGAAGTTCACCTCTCCTTTCAACAAATATTGCCACTAACTTTGTTGGATGTTATCAATATAGTTGAATCCAAACTCCGTAAAACATTGTGATTTTCATCAAAAGTGACCAGTTTAAATATTCTGCTTGCAAATAAAACACAGAACTCCTGTCGGGTGATTTAAAGTTAACAAAAACATGAACGGCAGCAGAGGTTAAACTGGGAGATGACTAAAACAAAATGCTGGGGATATTGAAAGAATGACAAGTGTTCATCGTTCAAAGTCCCACTGCAAAGCTCCATCTTTAGTTCAGGGTCCATATAAAAAGTTCTACCTCTCTGCTTTTGAATGATCTGCCTGAGGGACTGCCTTGATCACACTGAGTCTCTGCGTTGGTGTGAGCATTTTGCAGCAGGTTACAGGTGGAGGATCAAACTGAAATCCGAGGCTTTCACTGAATCTGGTAACGCAGTGACGGTAAGAAAAGAGTTACTGTAGCCAGGTAATTCAGCTCACATTTTAAAATATAATATTTCAAGGTTTTATGCTTCAAACAAATTCAAATACTGTCTGTGCAACAAACTGCCCATCAGGGATGATAAAGTTTACCTTGAAACCAGTTTAATAAAAAATATATATATTATTTAGCCATGCTTTCATGCAAAAAAGCTCATATTGCGTGATTGTATTTACTTCTCTATTTCTCTTTGTATGGATGTTGTTTTACTTTGGTGCCATCATCTGCAATGGAACGAGGAGAACAAGTTATTTTTGCAGCACTGCAGTTTTACATCTAAAAGGACCCAAAGGCCCCTCGCTCTTTCAATTAGTCGGGTTTCAACCTCACCTGGTCGCCCAAGTGAGAAAAATCAATAAAGTTAGCCTCTATTACACCGACTGCAGGTTTTGAGGTGGTTTGGGAGAGCAGGCTTTCAGTCAAAAGAGAGGAAAAACTATCTCAGAACTCTGCAGAGGGTTTTCAATCATTTTAAACCAAACCGTATTTGTTTCGGGGTTTGTTTATTGTTTGTTTTTGATGCGTTTAATCTCTTCTTTGCAAAGAATTTACAGAACCTTGGCAAAATCCTTTTTTTCTAAAGATTTTTTTTTTCACTCAACCAATGCAGCATCACCAAGTTCAGAGCATCAATAGATGAATTTCATGGTATCTGTAGGCTTCATTACATACAGTAGTACATTCCAGCTCAAGCACTTGTAAAGTATTTAATCTTGTAGCTTGGAGAAGCTAAACAGGCTTTTCTGAGTCTCCTGCAGAGAGGAAAAGAGAAATGTATTCAAATGTTTTAAAACAACAATATATCTAAGAACAATTAATTCCCATATAAAACAATATTTTTGACCAGCATTTAAATGATTTGCCTAATTTGTGCAAAGGAACGAGTAATGTCAGGGTAATACAATAATTTCGTCCATCCAGTAGTTTGAGTGTTAAACCCGAGTGTTTTAGAAACACAATGTTAGTTGTGTATTTTTTCATTGTCACTATTGACAAGCAAGTGAATGAAAGCGGTGAGATCATTAGTTTTCAGCCCCCGATTCAATAGTCTGTAGAACCTTTTGCTGAAAGATGTGCTGCTACTCTTTTAGGGTATGTATCTACTAGCTTTTTACATCTAAAGGCTGAAACTTTTGCTCATTTTTGTTTACAAAACAGTCCAAGATTGGCCCGAATGGATGGAGAGTATTTTTGGACATCAGTTTTAAACTGATACTCATGGGGAAATTTTTGATCTTGACTCGGCCTTTATAACAAATTATATTTGCTTTGCTCTAAATCACCCCATCAGTGCTCTGGCTGTAGGTTAATGATTGCTGTGTTCTAGGCTTTTGTCTGGAGTTGCCCAGTATTTAGCTCCATCCATCTTCCTGTAAACTTTAAACAACTTCCCGTCTGTGCGGAAAATAACGCTGCCACTCCACTGCCATGTTGAAACTTTGACGTTGTAGTTTTGTAGCTGCCATACTGTTTTGCCATCCGTTTTTGGTAGATGGACTGAACAGTGCTCTGAGGGATTTTCAAACTTTGCGATAATCTCTTGCCAACCCTGGTTGAAATGTTCCACTACTTCTTTATGATGCAGTTTCTCCACTAATATTATCTCACAAACATTGCAGCCTTCACAGAACAGCTGGATTCATACTGAGATTAAATTTCAATCTTAAAACACCTGTTTGAACTGGATTTAACTCAGGAGGATCAGATTAAAGGGAGCTAAATAAACATTAAAGCCTCCTTTTTCAGATATTTATTCATATATAAATTGAAGACTCTCTTTCATTTCCTTTCCATTTAGGGGATAGGCACTACATTCTGTCTATCACATAACATCAAACTAAAATACATTAACATTTGTGGTCGTAATATGATAAAATGTGAACATAAATTTAAGGGTCATCAATGGTTGTGCATGGCATTGTAAAATATGATCTAGCTCAGTCTAAAACGATTTTTATGAAATTCTTATTTCATGGAGGTTAAAGGATATCGTTTCAGGTTGGGCCACAGTTTTTAAGCCCAGCTGGTAAAACGTGTATCTCTGACACAGACGGGCGATGTGACGGGCTGTTTCAGTGCAGTGTGTTTGCACAGCATGTCAGTGTGTGTCTGACATGGCAGCTGGGGACTGGGTTTACCGCCCTGCCTCACAGTATTTCCATCCCACGTCTGTTCTTCGGTTTATTGCCCTGGTGAGTTGATGTTTAACTCGAGTGTAGAGTGCAGGTAGCGTCATGCAACAGAAAGCTGTCGACGCTGAGGCAAGAAGACATCAAGGAACAGCTTTGCGTGGCCTTTTCCTCACGATTCTTATCAGCACTAATAATTTGTCACATATACAAGTTTTCTGTGGACGTCATGTTCCTGTTAGTTGCCTCATGCTGCAGCCATTAATGTTTTACAGGCTCACACTTTGACGGGCTCCTCTGAAAGCTCCTGCAGCATCTGTAATTTATGATCCTTGTGAAGTGGTGTTTGAGTGAATCTATTCTGAGGGTACGTTCTCAGTCATGTAGATTTGGGGGAAAACAAGACGCATCAAATGGCTAACATTGAGTGTGTTGCTGCTAAGTGGGAGAGTTTGTATTTGTAGATGTCCTTACCTTCGAGGGTGTTTGCAGCAGTCCGGGGAATTAAACTTACCTGACAGTGACGCTTTCTGTGAACACTTTATAACTGTTAGCTGGAAAAGATTTGGAGGTAAAGTGAAGGTAGTGTTGGTTGAACTGGGATTTGCTATCTTTCTTAATATTTTCTTCCTACCACTGTAGTCTGGCTTCTATACGATGATCAGAAGCTCCACATCATCCTTTTCAGTCCTACTCTCCTGGGATCAGGAGTCTAAGTGGAAGATTTTTCTCCTGACAAATTCAGCAATATTATTAAAGCAATCAAGCTGAGCTAACCCCCCAAAATCCTGACTGTGCTGTGATCATCACACTCCTTTCTGGGTCACTAAATATTCATGAAGCCTCTTAGCACATTTTGGGTTGTTTTTAGCAACAACAACAAGGAGGTTGTCCTGTGAGATTCCTTTGAGACTCAACTTACAGTCTAGCTTGCAGCTCAAATTCTGCCATGAATATGTATGCCAGCCTTACGTATCCCCTTTGTGACTGCCGAACAAGTATATCAGCCCCATACGTCGACAAAGACTATCCAGGTCTAAGTTTTGTCAGCAGTAAATACCTTTGGTCTCTCCTCACATATCAGGCAACAGCGCATCTCCCGAATATGCTGAGGAAGTAGGGCTTGATATAATCTTTTGGTTTTCGAGATGGAAGAACATTGACCTCTTACTCTATGTAGGACATGAGTGTGTAGAAAAATGAAGTATAGTTAAATTAATGTTTTAATCACATAAAAAAGAACTGTGCAAATATCAACCTCAAATCGTAAATAAGACTTCTGCTTTACGTCTGGCCTGGTTAATCATGGTGTGCCTCGAGGTTCAGTTCTTAGACCTATTCTGTTTACCATAAATGCTCCCACTTGGTCAATTAATCTGCAACCATAGTCTCTTTTAGAATTTCCATGCCGAACATACTTAACATCCGCTTGCCAAACACTCCACCCAGCTCCTCTCACAATTGCTTGTCTTCTTTTTGGATAATATCAAAGCCTGGATACCGTCTGACTTACTCAAGTTTTTTTTGTTTTTTTTATTGAGTACTGCTAATTCCCATCAGCTATGTTTACATGCACAAAATTTCATGATCGGATTAAAATGTAATCTAAAAGAAAAATCATTTCATTGATTATTTCATCATTTAAATGTGATTTTAATCGCATTTAAATTATTAAATAATCGGATTGTACCATTTATATGGGCACACAATCAATTAATCCGATCATAATGTGTGTTTATATGAACCTGGCTTTATTCAGAATGGAACCCCCACTGACATGCGTAGTTATCAATTTCCCCTAAAAAACACACAGAAAAAGTACTTCCGTCTTTGCTAAACAACAAGAAATAGCAAACAAAGCAGTATTAAACAAGTTTGTTTGTCTTCCAAGCGCCCAGGCTGGACTTGCACAAGATTCTAAATACGGTTGAAACGTTACTGAGTAAGCAATAAGTTTGAGCTCTTATTTTTTCAAGCAGAAAGGTTGTATATGGAGCCCTGACAAATTTCCATCACTCACCAACGCGGGAAATACATCACGTTGCGTCGGGCGCACATGCGCACTCAGGTCAGTTTGCCACATTCAGAATAACTTGACCTTGACAAGCGTTTATATGCACGTTGATCGGATTATCAATCAGCATAAGATACCCCTCTCATTCAGATTACAATTTCATCCCGATTAAGATTAATCCGATCATCATATTCCGATTGGCATGGTTACGGGATGCTTTTTTATTCTGATCGGCCGTTGATTTGATTGCTTTTGTCCATGTAGCTTTTTTTTTTTTATTGAGTACTACTAATTCATATTGAAAGTTTGTGGACACAAACAAGAAATTTTACTTCGGTTCTGCTTTGCTCCCAATGAAGACATTTAAATCTAATTATATAAAAAGGGAAAATAAAAAATATATAGTTTTTTGTCAATATGGATATGTAGTGTTTTTACAAAAGAGGTAAATATACTTGAACTAGCAAAAATATGCATGGTCTTGATCTGGGCACACTGACTACTAGGTGTTGATCAGGTTGACAAACTTGGGAAAGAAACTTTCTCTGTGTCAGGCAAGAAATACTTTAAATAGTCCAACCTTCAAAATTGGTGCTGCTCTTGCACTGACATGTGTTTTATATAAAGAAAATATAACCTTTTTTATTTTTTTTGCGAACATCTTACTCCTTTTTACTTTATTACTTAGGCCATTAACATTCAGAGAAACAATAATCAAGTCATGAGCTCCTACCATGCATAACACAAATATTAGAAGACTTAGCGCCCCTCATTAACAATAACCATCCAGCGCAGTAAACAGATCTCCAACCAAGAAGGTTACATGCCCTCATCCTCTACTGTGACCCAGTCATTGGGTTGAGGGTAAAATGATAGAGGGCGCAATGATAAATATGTCTGTAGAGCCTAGCTCTCCTGACCCATTAGTCCAACATACCCCCACATAAACTGAAACCATCACTGTAAGGCATTCAGTACTGAAAATAGGCCAAACTATAATAAACAATCTGACTAGTTCATGCTGTTTAAATCCCAATGCTCAAATTTTTTGGGTGTGGTCCCTCTGGAACTCCTGTAGCTTTTGTTTCAGTCTCCAAGCCACCACTGACTTTCTCTCACCCTGTCAGCTGACCCGTTTCCGTCCAGGAAGTTCTCAAAGTGAACTATGTTTTTTAGTATGTGCCCCCTAATCTCGGGCACATAGTTATCAAAATAAATAGTTTGGTAGGCCTGGACCTGGAATCAAATCTTCCAGGCCTCTTTCAATATCATTTCATTAGTTTTGAACTCTTGAAAGTTAATTATAAATCAGTCTTGGTCGGGTTCAGGGCGAGTTTTATTTATTTATTTATTTATTTATTTATTGGCAGGGACTGGGGGGCTTACTGTATACTCAGTGTTTCCCCTTCTTTCCCTCTGCAACTCCGAAGATGTGAATATACCAGTGAAGTGATGAGAAAGTGACACCAGAATTTTATTTGGAATTAAAGTGTCAGGAGAAACCACCATCACAAAAATTAAAAACAGGGTTGCCGGTATTGACTTTTGGTATTTAGGAGACTTTTTCAAGTTTATTGTAATTAACTGGATGGTGCTGAGAAGCATTCAGATATGTGCTCCAGTTTGTTCAGACAAACACTGTCCCTGCAGGTGTTTCAGTAACTCCTGACCCAGTGATCTATTTCTGGGAATACCAGCTTTCATTCCTGTCCTTGTTTTCTGTAGACTAGTAACTAAAGGTAAACGTTACATGCTTAAAATGTAGATTTACACTTTAAAGCCTTAAAAATATTATTTTCTGCATTGTTTGATAGATTATTTGTCAAACTGGCTGTATGGGTCATATTTTTTAGATTGATTAATTTACATAGTCTAACATTTTCTTCAGTTCTCTTTTTAACTTGCGAATCCAAATTTCACATCTTTCACAATTGTAGTTGCCAAATTTGAAAATCACATATACATTTTTCTCTTTTTCCTCAAATTATCTGGCTCTTTAATCGCAAGGTTTCAAATTGCCAGTCTTTTTGCTAGTGAAAACTATTTTTGGACCAAATTTGTGCCTATAGCAATTCAATTAACTGTTTGTTGGCAGCAGTCCTCTCTACAAGTAACCATAAATGATAGGAAGGGGAAAGCAGGTAGAAAACAGTCCAGAGGCTAGTGTAGGTGATGAAAAGACACACTTCACTACTAAACAAAAACAACAAGTGTATGAGTGGGGGACGATACAAAGAAATAAAATAGCAAGTATTGGAAACAGGGTTTGCTTTGAGGACATTGTGTTAATGTAAACCAATGAGCTATAACAGTGTGCCACCTGTCTGGCCTCCTTTTACTACCAACAGTGCCTTAGCCCAAATATGGCCCCGACTAGACCTCTTAAGGTATGCTGTGGTATTCGGTACTTATATTTTAGCATCAGATTCTTTAAGTCATGTAAATTGCAAGGTGCCGCTTCCATCAATCGGATTTCTTTGTCCGACATAACCAACAGATGCTGGATAAGATTGAGAACTGGGGAGTTTGGGCGCTAGATCAATACTGTCTTCTCGGTTTTGTGCAAACCATTGCTGAACAATTTTTTTCATTTCTGAAGGAAATTGGAGTCCCATGATTTTTTTTAAGGTTATTATGTTAAAGGGAGCTGAATGCAAATGCACAGTACCACACTGTGATTTTTGCTTTTAAAACAATTTCTCATTTTCATTCCATTTGACCATTATGCACCAATTTGCCTTCCTCAATCGCATTAAATCCCAATAGTTTAGACTGTAGTTAGTAGTTGCAAAGGAACAAAATGTCAAACAGTTCAAGGGGTATACTTGCTTTCATCACTGCAAGATTTCAGTACAGATTAGAAGAAACATGTTGCCTGTTTAGAAACATTTAAATGACTTTTTATTTGCTTTCATCCTCAGAATAAAGTACTGACCATTGATGGAGTCAAGGTGAAGCTGCAGGTAAGTGTTTGAATTTACCATCAAAAAGAAAGCTCATAGAAAATGACAAGTCCTGTAGATGAAAGCATCCAAAGATCAAAACAACATTGGTCTTGGAATAGAAAAAAAAGATTAAATGTAATTGGACCCAAATTTTTAGCAGTCAGGCCTGCCTGGTTCGCTTCAAATAAAGATGTAGCTGTTTAATGTTATGGTGTAAAAAAGGCAGCTCGTTGAAATGCTTGTGACATAGCAGACTTTACTCAATCCTGTGTGAGCAGCTGCGTAATATTCATTCTGTGGAGTGAAGTAATAAGATATAGCAGTATTCTTCGGTTAATCCAGTTATTTTCTTTTTAGTTTTGTCCAAATGTTTTTTTTTATAAAAGTAGACTTTAACTAAAATGTTTATTTAAATGTTCTATTGAATTAATTATAAGTGTGACTTCACAAATATCTCTGAATTGTTCAATTTGGCTTAGTTCAACCAGAGAGATAGCCTTGATAGTATCAATTTAAGGAGATCGATCAAACAAAGTCTTGAAAATTAAGTCAAATAAAAATTATGGTTATTGAGAGATTCTGTGATTTTGAACCTGATCTGAAATTATGACAAGAAATCCATGTGTCATAATTTTACAAGCCTTAAAGTCATTCATCACTGTTTAAAATAATTAAATTTCAATTTCAATACCAATTCATGATACATGTCATCTCAAGGCACTTTCCAAAGTCAAATTCAATTAGATTATACAGATTGGATCAAATGATAACACAAAAAAATACAATAGAGATGCGCAGTTAAAATTTCTTGCTAAATATTATCTTATAAAATCCAATGTTTTTCTACTTGGCTTTGTTTACCTAGATTGTACTTTTATTGCAGTCAAACAGATTTTCTTTTCAAAAGCAGCATTTTTTAAGCTATGCACACACATTCAAACCTGTTCTGTTTGCAGATCAATGTTTTCAAACCCTGCTTGTTTCTGAACACTGTCTTAAAAGCAAGATTGAGAAGATGAATCAAATGAGCAATTACTGCCACTGGTATTTTTCTCAGGAGGTACAGATCGAAACAGAGCTTTGAAAAGAGTAAACTAAATTTTCATGTGAACAGAACTGTGACTAAAACACGATTCACAATTAGCTTTAAATATGCTGGATGTGTCCAAACGAAACCATCGAGACAATCTTACCAGCGAAGATCCAGTTCTTTAGCATTTTTTGTCTCGTGTATCGGTCTGTGTCAATTTTGTTGACACAATTTTGTTTTGGCCCAACCTGAGTTTCTACAGCCTTAATATGTTGCTTCAGCTTGGGTTAACTCAGAAAAACTACGACAATGTCCTGACAACTCCTCACCTAAAGCATGGATATCTTTTTAATTTCCTCTGACTCCATTCATACAGCTGGCTGTCAACAAACTCACGTCTTTGATCCCACTGATGACATTTTTAGGATGAATCATTCCTGAGGTGCCAGAGTAACACTCTCTGTTTTGATAGGACATGTTGATCATTTGGTGTCATAACTTGTTTTAATGCACTTTAATCATGTAGAGACAAAAAAATGTGCAAAAAAATGTATTCACTTATTTTATTTGGCATAATGGGAGGTGCAGTGGCCCATTAAAATCCATCTGTGACTTGAAACTGTGAAAAACAATAGATGGATGGGGAAAACTTAGATGGATTAAATAAAATCACAGACAGCAATTCAGCGGCTATTGGGAGTGTTGTTCAGTCAGGGATTCTGACACCAGTCATTTACAAATTTTTGATCAGGACCCAGGTTCCACAGGTTTCATTTTGCAATATTTTGCCACAGCTGAGTGCAAATCGTGTTCACCTCCTTGTCAAAACAGTAAACTGTTGTTTCAGGCTTACATAACCAGAGTAAAAAGCAAACTGTCCATTTTTCTCCAACTGATAGCAAATCTAAGTTTATTTCGCTTTTTTCTACTCAGTGAATACTGTTCTCTTGTCTCCAGATCTGGGACACAGCTGGTCAGGAGCGCTTCCGCAGTGTCACACATGCCTACTATCGAGATGCTCATGGTGAGAAACTTGTGCACTCCTTCCTGATTTACAGTTTATCTTGGTAAAACTTACATCCTGTGGTTGTTGATAATGTACGTAACCATGAATGCTACTCATGTTACAGTGCGCTTTTTGTTATTTTACCATTACGATACAGATTGTGGTGGATATTAATAGTTATCAAGGAGGAAAGCACACTACTCATTTAATTAAAAGAAAGATGCATCTTTGTCTTTGCAAGTTTAATTCAAAGGCATAGAGCGTTTGAATGTCTCTGTCCCCCAAAGCAGTCAGGAAACAGAGCGAGAGGAAAAGGGCACCCTGAACCTTTACACATTCTGGGTTAACATAGGAACTTGGAAGAGCCTTCATCTGAGAAAATACAAGCGCAGACACTGGTACCATCCAGTTCTTATCTAACACAACTCCTCTCCTTGGTTAAAGAAAACACAATAATTCAGTCTGTAAGCATGTGAGCTTCATTCACACGGGAAAGTTATGCAGGTGCATCTGGACAACATATGATCAGTTACATACATCAATAAAAAAATTTCACAACAATATCTATCAGATTAAGGTGTATTGTACCTCATAAAGAGACTACTGTAATTTCAGCCCCAGGGGCTCAAGGGAGGATTATGACTTTCATGTGCTTGATTTTTCTTGAGGTCTAAGACTAGCAGGTAAAAATAAAGTTAATATTCGATGCAAATTATTGGTCTCTACAAACCGTTATGTTATAAATACCTATGCACAAATTTTTACTGCATTTAATTACATTCAAACTGGGGCATACTTAATTGGGATGCATTGATTCTGTGTTAATGGATTTAAACTCGACCGCTTTATAATTGCTAGTTTTAATTTTTGGTGTTTGTTGACACCCTGAAAACAAACATAATCAAATTATAATACATTTATAGAGATGAATGCACTCCCCTTGTTTTCATGGGCAGAAAAGTGCTGTTTTGATAAAACTTTTGAAGGCTGCCTTTCTCTCAGACATGTTGATTTAGATGTGAGCGTTTTTCTTCCACTTTGCAGTGTTTATCAAGTGCTGAGGTTTTATAACTCTCATCAAAGAGGGAAGGACAACTCATTCTGGATTCAGGGACTCCTTGATCTTCTGTAATCAGTCGTCACACATTGCTCTGTTTCCATCATTGTGACTGGATGTGTGGACACTTTTTCCATTTTTTATCTGGATGTTAATTTAAAAAGCTCTTAGTGTTGGTTCTTACACATTTGGCACAAATCCTGTCCTGCAAATGATGAACCAGAGCAGCTAGAGAAATTTTATCAGGGTCTTGTTTTATTATTCATAGCAATTTGCTTTTGCAGGTTCAACCAAAAAGTTTGATTACTAACATGTAACAATTTAAATTTTCATAAATTATGTATGGGGATATTTAATTATGTATTAGTGCTTCATGATTTGCTCCCGTTTGTGTCAAATTTCTTATTTGTGTGCAGAAACTTGCCCAAATAACCTGATTTATTATTTTTGGGGATCAGGGGAGAAGACATTCCTACAAAAAAAAAAAAAAACACAGATCTGAGTCAGAACTTTAAGTCACTTAACACACAACATTAGTGTTAAATCAAAGGCTATCAACAAATCATAGGCTGATCATTTTTCATCTTGTATTTGATCGAGAGCAGGAGCTGTAGAAGAATTAAAATCTCCTCCCAGGCTTCGCATTACGGACGGCTTTTAGCAGAGAATGGGGAGGTTCTCATTTTCAGTGGGCAGATTTAAGCATTTTCTAACCCTAGATCTTCGAACTCCACAGTAAAAGAATGCTGCAATGATTTACATGAATAGCTATGAAACAATTGTAGGAAGGGACAAAATGACAACGTGTGGGTAAAATATAGGGGAGCAAGGTAGCAAAGGGGTGAACTGAACCAGAGCCCATTGCAATGACCACAATATAATCACCCTGTGATCGGTCTGATGTTTGATGCTGATTGCAATGCCAACATTTTAAATTGGTATTATACACTGCTTATTATAATGGAAATTATCCAAGCTTAGTTCATAATTTTGAATGATATAATCAAACAAACAAGTTCTAATCACAAAGTTTTCTCCTGGCTGTTCAACTTATTTTCCAGTTGTTGTTGTTTTCGTGCAACCTTTTGAGAGTCCCTCACCAATGTATTTTGTTTTCCCTCTATTCTCTAAAGTTATGTTCTTTGGTGCAATAAACCTTTTAATTTATTCTGCATCTGGATCTATTTTAGCTTCTTTAAAGTTTCAATCCTTGGTTTATGCTCAGCCTTTTGTGTGTTTGTTGTTTTAAATAAACATAACCTTGTTTCCCAAATTGAAAAACACAAGAACACCAAATATTTGTTTCTTACAAATAAAAGTTAGAAGTCACCTCTTAAATGTATTTTAAGATTCTAGTTTAACAGCATTTCTAATATAAGAAAACACAGATGCAAACGACTTAACATAGACAAGCAATAAACAACATTTTGTTTATTGCTTATGAATCACTGAATAACAAGAAACTGCAGCTCTCCCAAATGAGTATTATACGGTTCACAATCTATTTCATTTTCCTGTTCCCTGAGCTACAAAAGTCAGCTTAACAAGAATTTATAAATTTGTGAAGAATAAATAACATTCAATGAGAAAGCTTTCTCCTGATGTGTTTTAAATCAAACCATTGCTTTGTCTCTTTTAGCTCTTCTCTTGCTGTATGATGTCACCAACAAGTCGTCTTTTGACAACATACAGGTTTGTAATTTCTTTTTCCTTTTGAAAGCTCTTATTTGAACCTGAATCATTTTTTGTCAGCTCCAGCCCATCTCGGTCATGCGGCACTTGAAGAGCTGCTGTTGTTGATTTCAATCAAATTATGCTCCAAATATCACAGTTGACATTGCAAACAGAATTCATTTTTTTTTGTAAATGCTCAAAGTTGTTGCCACAAAGAAAAGAGGGACAAAAGCTTGTTTTCTGCTAAAATTACATTTTCATGTAAACAATGAGACCACATACGTCCTTTCAAATGCTTTTTTCTTTTACATTACATTTACTATGCACAGTTCATCCAAAAAATAAATAAATGAGATGGGGTAAATGTAAAACAAATTAAAACTAACACATCACAGAAGCACATTTTGATTCATTTTTAACATTGAATCTTGCCGAGATCAGACCCACCTTCAATTATACCAAGTCTGACTAAAATTATTAAGCAACTTTCCTGGTTGAACTTATTTGATCTTTTTTCCTCAGTTTTGCATTCTTTAGCTAAAGCCACAATTTGCACAGAGGTTGCGAATAATGTCAGCATACAAAGTTATCAGTGGAGAAGGGTGCAAAAGATTCAGCTGCATTATTTGAATACAATGGTCCAATGAAGAAAGGGATCACTAACTGAAAGACAACACTTGCAACTAGATGTTGAATTTTTACAGATGAAATACGTCTTATTCAGAATATATTATGAAATGTTACAGTTATCAGTCAGTTTTGACCCCTAAAACTTCAGGTAACTGCTCGAAGATAATGTTCTTTTTTCCTTTTGCATCATCAACGCTGACATATTAATAAGAAAAGAAAGACTGACCTGATGAGAAATTAACATTTTGAAATTCCCTAAATCTCCTTGCAGTCACCTGAAGAGTGCTCTGCACGCGAGGTTCCATGGAAACAAAGGGTTAGAGAGCTTTAGCAAGGTTTCACCAAATATTACTAAGTTAATATGTGGACCGCTCATGGATTGCTGAACTTTAACGAGAAGGTCCTTCAACATAATTTTAGTTTAAGGGTGTGCACACTTTAGTGAACCAAGTTGTCGCATCTTTTTTTGCTTTTTTTCTTATAGATGTATTTGTCATTAATAAATTGTAAGTTATATATGTCTCATTATGTGAGGAAAAGATTTTAAGATAATTAATTACTGTCACATTTTTCCATCACGAAATCCTGGAATGTTAACAGGGTTCTGTACACTTTTATAGTGACTAGCTAATGAAAAACTGTATGAATGATTCCGCAGATTTTTGGAAAGCAAAATAATAATATATAAATAGTAAAACACTGTAGGGGACTGAATGTGACTTGGGATGGCTAGATTGGTTTAGATTTTGAGCTCACCGTGAACTAGTAGAGATTTTGACTGAACTGTATTACCTGTGAAAGAGAAATGCTAATTGTAAACTGAATGTGAAGACCCAGCAGTCCCAGGCTCCAAGATTTGTAAATGTTTAGACAAGAAGTGTGTGGAAAGCTAACACCTTTAATCTAGCTTCTTGTTCCTCCAGTCTTTACATTATGCTGTACCTCTTAATCTATTTCCTACAGATGGATGTCTTTAAAGCAATTTGGTTAAACTCTACTATACGAGTCCCTGCAGGGAGATGTGTCCTCTGAATTTGATTAAGATTAAGTATTAATGTTCAGTGAGCAGCACCACTTTGGTACCCCAGGGCAAGCTTAAATTCACATAGTTGTATTGAGAATATGAGTATTCCTAAAATGCTGTTTTACTCTAAATGCTGAGCTTTAGAATTCCTGGAAAGAGCCTGACAACTCTACATAGAAAGCTCCAAGACGAGTCCTGCTGGTATGGAGACACTGTCGTATCATTTACTAGCATCATAACTTTGGTGCTTTGTTTGCCTTTTGGCACGGACTGGTGATAACAATCTCATAAACACTCCAGAGGAAGCTGTTCATTACTCAGTTTTGTACTGAACATTACCAGGTCAACTCAGTGCACAGCTCATAGCATGGATAAAGCCTTGACTTCATGCCATTCACCTCCAAGTTTTAAAAGCAAGTCATGGTGTTGTCAATGCATATTCTTTTATGCATTGACAACACAGTCAACTAATTACAAGAATATTACAATAAGCCTAACACTACTCATGGTATCATATTTGTTTATTTAATGGAAAAAGGGAATCTTGTCATAGTTTCATGTATCATTATTATTATTATTATTATTATTATTATTATCTGGCAGGATTGGTAGATCAGTTTTAGGCTCTACCTTCATGTAATTGTATTGAATTATATGGCAAAACTGAGAGTAATACAGTTTATGAGAATAAAGCTGTCGCTTCATGCTTGCTCAGTGTGAGGGATTGCTGCAAAGCCATGGACAATGCAGACGACTCTCCCTGTGGCTCTACGCTTCTCCAGGAGTGAATGCTGCTTGTCAGGACTTTGAAGCAATCAACTGGTTCCCTTATATAGGAAGTTTTTGACCAATCTGTATAATATGATTGATTTTGACTTTGTAAAGTGCCTCGAGATGACATGTTTCATGAATCGGCGCTATATAAATAAAATTGAATTGAAAGTACCTGGTTCGATCCCCAGTGCCGGCACTCTGGGTCCCTGAGCAAGACCCTTAACGCACATGGCAGCCCACTGCTCCCCAAGGTTGATGGGTTAAAAGCAGAGAACAAATTTCGTTGTAATGTGTGTTTCAATGACAATAAAGATGATATTATTATTATTATTAAAACTACACTTATTACAGTCGAGCATTTTACACAGCCTAAAAATTAATTTGACAGACTGCATCAGAGTAAACATATTTACACATATATATATATATATATATATATATATATATATATATATATATATATATATATATATATGCCAGAATAACAGAAATTAGGCATGCTTTAATCTAATTCAGTTTTTATATGGCCAATCACTGATCAAAGTGTATACATGGAGAAAGTAAAGCCTGTTTTTGGTGATAAATCAAATCCTGTGTGCTCAAAAAATTACAAATTTACTCCGTTTTTTGCAATATTTCTTTTTGGGGGATTTTTGATTTCACTCTGATGTAACATGCCAAAATCTTTCTATTTAAAGATAAGGTTGTTTGACTTGAATAAATTATGCAACATATTCTTGTTTGCCGAAGTAATGCAGTCCTTACTGTTTTGCACATATCCATACTTTCAAAAACAAGTTTGACTGACAACAGTTTGCTTAGAATGCCTGCCTGGTAAACTTTGTCAATTATTGTTTGAACAAGTTACTAAAGGTTGCAGAATTTCACAAAGTTGTTTTGAAGCTTTATGTATGAATAAATTGAGTACGTCCGCTTTCTCTACTTAAACTGCCCAAACCAACTGCTCGGGAAAAAGGTGACAATTCTGTTTATTCTGAGATTTTTGCATTCTTGATTTTTTTTATGCCTACTTTCTCATACATAAAAATGTTAAACCACATAATGCATTTATATCCTGTATTGCACATCTGCACTCAGTTTCTTTGTCAACAACTTTCATGCAGTAAGCTCTAACCCTGTGCATGAAGATAGTGATCAAGACACTCAGTGGGATGTCTTTTAATACTCACATTGTGGGTTGAAAAACCATTTGTTAAACAGTAGCTAAAAAACCTCCTCAGCTTCTACCAGGCAGGAGAGGGGCTGAGACTTGGCCCGTGTTAAAACACCGATGTGGGCCCACAGTGCCATTAGTGGCTGTGGAACAGCTGGAAATGATTCCAAAATCATGGCGAAGAGGAGGCAGTTTAAAACCACATGGTTACAACTCGGTTTTCACACCATGCATGAGCCTCTAACTCAGGGGTGTCAAACTCATTTTGGTTTAGGGGCCGCACACAGCTTAATCTGATCTCAAGAGGGCCACACGAGTAAACTCATTGCAAGATTAAATAGAAGTAATAAAAGTGGACTTGTTGTTGATTTTTATATTAAATGAATTTCACTTTTACACAATATATTATGAATAACCTCAACGTTTTTAAGAAAAGTATGTGCAATTTTAACAATACTTTTACTGTTAAACATTTACTTAAGTGCATTATGCATAAGAACTGATCACAGTGATTGTACAATGTTGAAAAACATTTATTCACATTTTTTGGAACTTAAAAACACTGTCCTGCATGACAAAATACATCAAACAGATAAAAATGAAGAAATGATTTAAAATAAATTTTACACATCTGAAGCTCAGTGCTACCATCTGCTCATTAAAACACAGCGCCCCTCGTGGACAATATAGGAACTGCAGATTTTTAATTAAACGAAGTACATGTTTTTTTCAATAATTGTTTTATCATTCTCTTCCTTTTATCTCCTCTTTCTTTCACCTTTTCTTTTTTTCTTCTTGTTCTTCCTTTCATCTCCTACTTTCCCATTGTAGTGTCCATATCATTTGAGATATTCCCTGCATGAATCATAATAAAACTATTCACATTCATAAATCAAGCGGAGCACTATGGCAAAAGCAGTACTGCTCCACTTGTGAAAGTCAAATCTGATGAGCTCTTTTTGGCATTAAGACAACAATTCTTATTGCCACATTGCCAGACAGGACACTGAAAAAAAAAAAAAAAAAAAAACATTTTTTT
The DNA here is from genome assembly GCA_037039145.1 of Fundulus diaphanus. Taxonomy (NCBI): domain Eukaryota; kingdom Metazoa; phylum Chordata; class Actinopteri; order Cyprinodontiformes; family Fundulidae; genus Fundulus; species Fundulus diaphanus. Next base: position 26,909,940 of record CM073140.1, on the reverse strand, counting down.
TTTTTTTTTTTAATAATGATGATGCATTTAGCCACCGGGCCGGACTAAACTGTTCGGCGGGCCGGATCCGGCCCGCGGGCCGTATGTTTGACACCCTGATGGCTTCAGCCAGCCTATACTGAGTCTGTGTTTGCATTAGACAAGACAACAAGATGGAGCAGATTGAAGATGTGCAAAATAGATTAATGCACAACACATGAGCAAAGCTACTGGATTTGAGGTGTTAATGGGCTTCTGGAGGATATATGATCCCACATGGAGGGTGAAGGAAGGCCATCTGCTTCCTGTCTCCAACCCAGAGAGTTTTATTTTGTGTGGCTGAAGCACTGCCCTAAGATTTGTGGCAAATTGAGTTTAAAACTATTTGTCTTTTTTTAAGCAATTTCTTCAACATCTATATTATAACACATATATTGTATATTATATAATAAAACAACATAAAAAAACAATGTTTGTTACAAACATGGGCAGAAGGGGGTGTACTGGTACAGAAAGAAAAATCACTGTTTGGTACGCATCATTGTTGGTCAAGCCATGGTTCCATATGGTTCCCGTGTGTTTCACTGAAGAGTTAAAAAAGAAAACAAAGCATTTTTTATCATTACATAACAGTGATCAATATAGCTAACATTTTGGCACAATAATTAAATATTGTTTTATGAGTAATTTTAACATGTTCCAGTGATTCAAAAAGAGATTAGCAAAAGAAAAAAAAAACGGAGGATATTTGGCCTGATTTTAGTCAATTAATAAAGGATGTAGGACTGAAACTGACAGAATGAAAAATAACACCAGACACATATAAATTCATCCAGCATCAATGCCTTCTTATTTGTGCAGAGTCGCAAGGGGGCTGGAGTTATTATCACATTTACATCCAGGCAATAAAAAGCACTACAGATTATCATTATTCTATCCGTGTTGGTCTAATTTGTGAATGAGGCAGAGTTTCATCAAGCCTATACGGTTCAACATTTTTCTCTCAGCTGCAACACTTAAAGCACTCAGGGGTTCGCGCAGCGTCTTTACGCATAATCCAGCTGCTGGATTTTACCCTCGTGCGCTACGCGCGAGGGATAAACAGTGGGGAAAATGCATAAATAAAGACTGTAAAGGGCTCCTTTAGAGGGAAGAGAATGAATAATGGGTCTGAGCTGAAGCCCCTGATTTTACAAGTTCCTTAAAAAGTCTGCACCTATATTACATGTAACGTAATTTTGCGCACCTGAATTCGAGCGCAAGGCAGCAGCCCACCGAAGCACCACTGGCTCTGTGTCGTTAAATACAAAAGAGCATTAAACATAGCTACTGACTCTCCTATTGATTTTAATTGGGACATTTTGGTACGAGTGGAAGGACATTAAACGCAGTGATTCACGTTTTGAAGGCTGGCTGCTGATAAAAGCACCTGGCTCCGAGGGAAGGGAGGAGAGAGGAGCAGTTACAGGCGCCTCTCTCCTTCCTTCCCTCGGAGCGCACGTAGTTAAATGTAGAATTAATAAAAACGAAACTTATAAACAGACTAATGTTAATTTCGGACCCTGCGTAGCGGTCTTCATATCCCTTTCTATTTAGTTATTACATATGCTTTGTTTTTATCTCAAAGTGTATTTAAATGTTCATTTATACAGCCTCTACTAGGATTAAGCCAGGACCAGAGAGACTGGTTTTCTACACTGTCTCAGTTTTCAAGTCGATTGCTTGGTTAGGCCTTCACAAGCTTTTGCAGTTCCTTTGACTTCAAACCTTTCTATATATAATCCAGAACATTTCAACAACTACTACTATATCAATCAACCAGGGTTGCCTTATTAAAAGCTACT